>VUQK01029267.1:17325-41153 GCA_015106715.1 Bujurquina vittata | reverse complement strand
AATACACTGAGAAAGAGAGAGAAAGCAATGCAATGCAGATTTTATTGTTGGCTTTTCATGAAACTGAGAAATTCTGTTTAGTCCGTGACATAGTCAGAATTATAATATTGCTCTAATTAGAGAGAGTGGCATGCATTCATGTTGGTCCTTTGTTCATTTATGTATTCATCACACTCCCCATGTTGCCACACTGGCAGACAGCTGAGGGCTGACTTCAAAGTATTCTCATCGCTTTTCATACTGGCATGTTTGACTGAGGAGGTTTGGGGGGTGTCATTGTGTAAAAGCCTGACTAATGTCTTCTGGGTTGTATGATGGCTGTTTGTACCTGAAGGCCATATGAAGGAAAAACCCATTTAAAAAGTGGACGCATTTTTTAACTGAACAAAATACAAATCTTGATAGATGTTTGACAGATTGTTCCTCTGGTGAACTAGCATCCGGAATTACTAAATCTGGCATCAGAGGATATTATTTTGGTCATTTTGCGCTGTCAGACAATGACAGGCAATATTTATCCTGCTGGTTCCTGTGATCGTTGTTTAAAAGACATTTAACACCTGCATTGATTTTCCAATATGACAGGACTATCTGATCTATGAGGACTGGATAAAATCTGCATCTATCAGAACACCTTAACACATGCCACACATGACCCAACAAGCTGCCTTTTATACTTGCACGTGAACATGCAACATATGTTTTCCCCACCACGGATTTCTCAGTCCCATGTCTTATTCATGTTCCTGACTTCTTTTGGTGTGACAGATTTATAACGAGCTGCAGAGAACACTATGACAGATGTTAGTGCTTTGCTATGACCCCAAACAGCCCCCAACCACCGCTGGGGATTGGCCATCAATACTACTCTACCTGTTAGAGCGAGAGAGACCGAATGAGACTCATACACAGCTAGATGGGGGGGAGGGGGTGGGGGTGGCCCAGAGGAGATGTCCTGTTCAATCAGATTGATGTTGATGAGGCCCTCGGCCTCCGTCCGATGTAATACATCGCAGTCCCACATGTTACTAGCATCATTTCTCTTTGTACACACACCGTTATGCTTCGATGTTATTGAGCTGCCTAAAGTGTGCTGAGATGGCAGAGATGAGGTGGTGGGGGAGGCAGAGTGGGTGTATGAATTCTGGGAGCGGATTTGTTTGTTTGTGCATGGTGGTTTGTGTGGCAATATGCTGTAATGTGTGAGTATTTGTGTTGGGCTTTTAGATGCAGGTTTATGGATGTGTTTAAACAGTGATTTTGTGGTTTTGTGAGAGGTAGTGTTGGTCATGAAAGCAGTTTGGTGATGGGAGCTTTCAGCTCCCCCCTTTCACTCTCTTGTGATGTTGACTAGCTTTGAGGGAAGTGTGTATAATTTACTACCCACCACCTGCACCATTGGCTGCAAGAAGACTTCATTCCAGGACGGAAGACAAAGAGCAGAAAATCAGCCCCAGAGTAAATCCTATTAGAGCCTAAACAGAAGTCGGCCAAAGAAATGCTGTGCGGCTATCTCTGATGTCACACTCTTGCAGACAGAGGGAGGAGAGAGATGGGGTTTGGTTGTGGGTGGAATTGGACTAGAAGCCTGGGTGAAGATAGGGGTGAAGCAGAGTGAACTAGTGAGCAAGTGTGACAGTGTGGGTGAAAGCAGGGTGATGGAGATGGCTGAAGGCAATGGGAAAAAAGGGGGAAAAAAAGGCGCAGAGCCTGTAAAATCTTGGACCGTATGGAAGACAAGAGGGGCAAAATCATGTGAAACTGCCGACTCGGCTCACTAGCCTTATTGATGAAAAGATGCCAAAATGTATTTGGGAGCCATTGTTTGCATTAGTGCCCACAGACATGACTACCAAGTGGGACCATCTGTCAAAAGAATCCCTTCACAGACTTCTTCTCTGACTCTCTGTCTCTCTCACATTGCCATGGGTTCTCTACCATGGCCAGGCAACATGGATTTTATCCAAAGATGAGGCTAAGCTAGTGTGTAAGCTCTCTCAGAGTGAAATCAAAACCCAGCTTAAACCTCATGAGTAAAAGCCTAAAAAGAGTTTAGAGGGCGAAACATGCAGACATCTCAGAAAAGTGGGTCAAATGTGCAGCCCAGTATAAATATACATCAGTTTGCCTGATAAGTACATTCTACAGTGAATCATCACAAGCTTTTGCATAATTACTCTGCTTTTTTGAACTCATAGTGATGCTGTCTTGAGCCTGTACTTACCCACTGGCTGTTTTTCCTTTTACCAGTATTTGATCTAATACATCACAGCGGAGAGCAAGCTGTTAATGTCAGAATACACTGGCTAATTGTGATGGTGAGATGCAAAACCCAACAAGGCACTTGCGCACCACTTTTCTTACTTCCACATTGTCTCCGCTGATGATGACGAGTTAATTCTCGGATACTGTAAATAATTTACTGTTTTAACCAAGTGAGTTAACAGTTGACACATTATCTAATCCACAGCATTATCATATCCAGACAAATTATTCCGGGAACACTCGTGGGATGTGTAGGCCTAATTCCTGTTGTGCTACCCTATTCATCGGCAAACCCAGCGTCAGTTTTCCGTAGGTGTAATCACAGCTAGATGTCATGGTTTTAATCATTGCTTGAACATGCTTGTAAAATCTTGTAGCACTGAGTTTATTGAATCTCTTGTTGTTTCTTTAATTATATCAGTGTAAAGCGCATCTAAGTAAAGGCCTCCTTCCAAACAAACACCCACGCAACACCAACATGACCCACTCATCATATATAAAATCAGGAATAAGGAGCTTGTTGTTGTTTGTTGGTATTCGTAAAGCACCCTTGGTGCAATAGCAAACAAACGATAGCGTCTCTCCAACAGATGACTTGGCACCACTTCATAGTTATGCTTTTCACATATGTACAAATATACGGGACTGACATATTTCCACGCATGGCTAAAATATTCAATAAAATATAAATACATTTAAATGTGCTCTCTCTTGACAATTATATGTTTCATTCGATGCTTCTGCCTGAAATTAAGCATTTGTGAAAAGTATAAATGTGTTGGGGGCGCCAACAGGCTAAATGTGAATGGTGAAAATTCACTGGGAGCTATGTTAAAAAGTTGTACCAATGACATCCTTGAGCAAGCAATTATTTGTTATTTATTAGATTCACAAAAATTTGAGTGTCTGCATGTTGCCACATGCTGGATGTGACTTTCATCTACGAGACTGAAGTTTGAGCCTCATTGATAGAACTTTTATTTCTGAATTTAATTTATTGTTCAGTTAGTTTCAGACTCCAAAACCACTAAGTGAGGGTTAGGAAAGGCTGGCTGCATTTAAATGAGACTATTTTACAATATTCAGCACATGTGAGAAAGACCATGTCATGTTCCTGGGTCTGCAGCCTTATGTTTTTGTGTTTAATGGGCTTTGAATTAGATAGTTTGCCTGTGTGTTCACTGGGTTGTTTTATTGTTTCATCTGTTCACATTCTGTACCTTTAGTTAAATTCCTGGTAGCCTGAAGTTCATGTGCCTGCTTCCCAGTGTTACGTTCCTGTCTCCGCGTTCTGTTGTTTCCTGTTTTACTGTGTCTTTGGTGCGCTACATTTAGTTTACTTTCTTGTCTCGTTTTGTGATTTACATTCAGCTGTGCACTCCAACTGTTACCTGTTCCCTGATAACCCCCTGTGTATCTATTGTCTTCGCCAGAGTCTTGTCAGAGTCTTGCTGTCGCTGTGGCCGTGTTCTATTCCTGAGCTCTCCATATTCCTTGTGTTCGCTGGCTAGTTATTCCTCCCGGTTTAGTTTTGCTTTAGTTTCTATACTCAGCTTGGTTTGTTTCTTAATTCATGTTCCCGGCCGTAATGAAGACTTGCTTTTTGTTTATTCACAACTGCCTGCATTTGGGTCCTTTCACGCACCGTGACAGATCTATTTTCTAGCTCATATGGATGACAAGTTCTGCTCCATCTAAAGGTGGCAACACCAGCACACTTTCAACATGCATTCATTCAGAATTGCATTAATTTCAAAATGTTAATTAATGCTCTTAATCTGTTGCTACAATCAGTGTATATAACATTTCATATCATAATAATTCACAGTAGCAAATTCAAACATATGCATATGAATTATAATGGGAAAAAGAGAAAGTTGTGATTCAAATGTGCCCGATTTTAGGACAAATCTTTAGGCAGTTATGCATCTTGTTGATATCACCAATATCAGCTATTGTCCTATTGATGCATGTCAAACTGTGTTGGGGCATTGTATTGCAGGATAGTTCGTCAAGATCTTTTCTTTTTTTTACTTTGTGGGGCCACTTTTGGTGCTGAAGCAGATTGGTACTGCACTTTGTGGAAAGCAAAGTGTTCTCACAAAGGTATCACCTTCTTACCACGTCTTGATTTTTTTTCAAAGATTGAACCAGAGGTCGCACGATAGCAGAAGAGTTTTCAAGCATTCAAAAAGGCTTCTGACTTCTTTTTATTTCACCTGCATGCTAGTTCCAAAGGTTAATGAGGATCACTGTACTCAGAGAAGAAGATGGTGAAGAGAGCAGTGTTAATATGCTGTTTGTGTCTTTAAGCCCTCTCAAAGCCAAGGCAATGTGAATGATTCATTCTCTCACTTGATCGAGACAGAGAAGGTTCATCATCTCGCATTATCATGTCAGTCTGAGACACACAGTCATTATGCTGCTAAGGGATTTTGTAACTACAGTTTTTCCACTGTCACGTCAATCACCCCATGCTTTCTTTGTCTCACACAGAAGGATAAAAGCACTTTAGGAGTGTGTAAATAATTACAGTGTGCCTGATATAGCATTTGTTACATGCATAATTGTGTTTTTGAGTGTCTTTTGCCTGTCACACAGACGTTTGCACATCCTCATCTTTTGCACGTCATCTTCCTTGAATTTTGAAATATGTGTTTTTGTGTTTTATTTTGAGGCTAAAAACCACAACACCGCTGCTGTGACCCTGGCTGACCCCCACGCAGCCGTGTCTCCAGCTTTGTCCTGTGCTCGAATGAACACAGGCGCCAAAGGTTTAGAAGTTCATGTAGACATACAGAATTGTGGTGAAACTGAAATAGTTTATCTGCCCTTTTTTCTGAGGTTGAGAGATCTTAGGGGTCAACATCAGTGCTATGTGCACAAACTGAGTGTGTAACACAATCTAAGGATGGAGAGTTTGTACTTAGCTATGCTAGGATGGCACTGTCTGTGCATCTATACACAAAATTTGATCCTAAATCCAGAAACAAGACCACATGTTTATATGTGTATACTAATTTATCAATGATAGATTTGAATAAATTGTTATGAAAAGTGCTGTGTGTGGCAGGTTAGGACCCCAAAATGCAGACTCCCAGAGACAGGACGTAAACTCAAAGAAAACCAAGAAAAACAAAGCCGGACAGGGCCAACAAAACAAATTACAAAGTCTGTAGCAGCATGGAGAAACACGGAAGGAGAGCGCACAGCGGCTGGACCAAACAACGGCAAACATGAAACAACCTGAAAATAGGATAATGGGAAACAGCTGGGATGGGAAAACAGGAAGCAAAAATAACCCTAAAACACAAGGACCAAAGACATACCAAAATACAACACAATACAAATGACAAAGTATCAAAGTATTACTGCCTCACAAACCTTTTGACTAAGCTATAGAGAATGGATGTATGGACTATATTACCAGGTTTTAGTTCTATTCTTCGTTTATACATTTGAAAATTATGTTCCCATCAGAAGGCCAGCTACTTATTTTTTATTTTTGTCTTGCTAGTCTGGTAAATAACTGACCACATTGCTTAAATGAACTCTACGATCAACACCACTTAGCTGGGCACACACCTAATGACTGTCTGGTCTCTTATTAATGTGACTTTGATGTTCCAGCTGACTGAGTTTACGGTTGGCAGATGAAGTCATGCATTGTATATTGTAATTTCAGGTTTAAGTCTTTAGAACCATTCGCTCCCATTTTTTTCCAGTTATGATTTTATAAATATTTTTTTTAATCAGTACTTTGGAACTGGGATAATTGTGTTACTCTTGCCTTGGAAGCTTTAAACAAACAGAAAATGAACAAGGATAAAACATTTAAAAAGATTTGTGGTATAAAAGTGCTTACAGTGCCATTCTCTCCTCAGTGTAATTTAATAGTAAAATTAGTAACCCTAATAAATAAATAAATAGTATAGTGAATAAATAACCACAGACTTTTTTTTAACCTAAACCACAGACTTTGATTTGACAAAGGCGTGTAATATGGAAAAAAATTCTCATTTCTAATTGGATCAGTTTGATTAATATATTTATGAATCCTTGTTTGATGCTGTTTTCCTGTTAAAGCACAAACTCAACACTTCGTGTATTAATTTTAAATCAAAAGCTCCCTAGTATTTCTGTGCACAAAAACCCTTTGTTTCTCAACAAAAACATTTCTCAAAAGGAGATCATTTAGCCTTCCCATAGACAGTATAAAAGATGGATATACAGTACATATACTGCAATGCCCTAGACAATCTTAAGTCATCAGCTAGTGAGTGCGTAGTTTTAAATCACAGATAATCCTACATTTTCAAACATGGTATGACTAAGATTTACAAAATACCCCTAATTTCTTTAATATTAATTTACCCTAAATCAGTGCATGAGCCTATAAACTCAGCAGGAAAGTGTTTACAGAGGTCAAGATAGAGCTCGTTTCCCATTGAGTTCTGTAGGACTGGGAGCATTTTACAACCACAACTATGCAATTTTAGGCCCTTCGTCATTGGCTTCATTTTATTGACCTGGAAGCTACGTCCATGTTTAATGCTGTCTATGGGGAGTGCAAGCATCCGTGCAGATGTCTACGTGCCTGACAATTTTTTTGTGATGACGCAGACTCATCCACAGAGACTTTATAATGCACCAACTGCATATGCGCCCCAGGCAGCGGATTCAAGCAGACTTCAAAGAAGTATAACAGGAATGACTACTTAGTCGTCCTGTCTGCAGCTGTCCATGTCCGTGTCCGCAACAGACGTATAATCAAGTTTTAAGTCAAGAGTAGAGAATGTAAAGTTTTAAGTTCATACACATGACAAGTGGCTTTAAATATTTAAGTGTATGCATATACTCTTACATAAGGGAACTGCATAATTCACTTTTTATCAACTATCATATGAATTTTCATGTATATACTGTAACCTTCACAGTGCCCTAATTCTCTGTACTGTCTTTGGGAGTACCATAGTGCCTCAGGATCCCGTTCTCTTTTCAATAAGTGGAAAAAGAACTATTAGAAAATAAATCTCTCAGCCTATTGTTTAATTGCATGAAAAGTAGGATTTTTCTTAATTTCTTTTAACTGCATGAAATCAGCCTTCAAACAACCAGATGGGAGCATGTCTTTAGTTCAAACCACAGAAAATGTTTTAATTAGATCCATTTGGATACAGTCATTTTTCATGTAGATAAGGAAAAGGAGTACAAGAACATTTTCACACTGGCAGATGAAAAAGACAACTCCAAATGATGCTGTATTTGTCCAGATGAGTAACAGGGTCTTTGAGACTCTATCCATGTAGAAATTGGACAAAGGTGCACACAGAACAACAAACAAACACCCTGAGCAAAAATAAGGTAGGTGCAAATGATTTTCAGCCACTCAGACTTTACTTTTCCCTGCTTTGACCGCTGCAAACACTGTGTCCAAGATAACGGAAAAGCAGAATGAAATGCTTAAAAGTGTTCCATTTTCAATACACCAAACAGGGTGAACATTATAGAAAGTTTGAGTGTCTAGAAGCTCATCCTTCCAATACAATAATGGCAAACAGAAAAAAACCCAAAAAACAATGTCTTAGAGGCACGATGAAAATATGGAAAAGATGAGTGGGAAGAAAAGAGAAGCAGATTGCCTTGAGGGTAGAAAGAGAGGCAAATTGGTGGTGGTGGAGGAGGAGGAGGAGGTGGCAGCATTTCAGACCATGTCTCTATTTTTCCCTTTTTTCTTGGACAGCAGGAAGATGTCTATCAAGGCAATGTCATCATTTCTGGCAGTGCTAGCTTCCTCCTAGCAACGCTCTGGCAGCCTGTGGAACCAGGAAGACAGAACAGGAAAATGAGGCATCTCCCAATTGAATAGTTGTCCCTCGCTGATTCTCTGTGTGCCCACTCTCTGCCATAACAAAGCCTTCTTTTAACAGAACAAAAATGGAAAGTCTTGGCCATAGTCACACTCATTCCAGCACAAACAGTATGTGTTTTTTTGTTGCAATGTGACTGGGGAGAGTTCACTATGTGTGTGTGTGTGTTTGTGCATGCACATATAAAAGATTTAGCTGTGCACAGCAAACTAACTCCTGTGCTATTCCTGCACTGGCATGTAGTGAATTGTATTCCATCAAAAATCCCATAACAAGATGTCAGTACAAAACTATTGTATATTATTTTTATGGGCTTTGTTTCTTTTTTTTTGGTTTCAGATTGCTTTTGGACAGTGTAATCTAATGCCTTGATCCAATGCATTGGTTGATATGGCAACTGCTACCTACTTGAGAAAACAATTTCCCTCTGTCCACCTGTTGATAAGTAAAAATCAGACAGAGAGATATGATAACAGAAGTACTGACAGTATGAAAATAAATGCACAAGCAGGAACATGAGAGTGGCATTGAAAGCATCTGTCATGACAGCAATAACTCTCTCCCTCTCAATAACCCAGTAATCATATAATAAAACCAGTCTCTTGTGGGAGACATTCAGAGCAATATTTTTAATACTGATATTGTGTCAAAATACTGAGCAGTGTCCCTTCAATTTAGCCACTCTCCTTTCACAAAAGCCTAATGTGATTCTCTGTTAGGGTGTCCATGTATTGGGCTTTGTGTGTGTGGCCTGCAGAGCATTTTTATCCATACCCATTCCCACATACTGTGGCAATGTCCCACAGTCCGATTGGCTAAAGTTTTTGAAAGTTAACACCGCAGGACAGACACTTTTCTAAACTCTGGCTTTTATCCAATGGCTGTGAAGAAAGAAGGGAAGGCTGTCATCATGGGTCAAGTGTGGGTTAACCTGTCACTATCTTTTGCTGCCTACGCTACTCCAAACAGGAAAATAGTGAGTCACCATAAAGGCACAGACAGATTTTGGCAGAATATGATGGAAAAATAAAATACCCCAAAGATAAGTGGAGCAACAATAAAAACTTGAAACTAGTTTTAACTGGGTATAACTGGTGAAGGTGATGCTCAGAGACTTTTCTTTTTTGTTTTCTTTTGTTTTTCCTTTATCTTTGTTGTCCGCTTTTAAATTGTGCTTGTGGGAGATATGAAATGAAGTGACACAATGCATGTGGGGAGATGTGCCGATCTGTGGATGCACCCTTGCTGATGCCCAGAGATGATTGAGAATAACAGTAAACAACAGTTTAGCAGTTATTGAAGCAAAAGAACACAAATACATTCCTTCAATATAGATCCCAGTCACACAGACCTGGAGACTGGTCAGTGACCCCGTGGCAACCTCCCGTCACCAGGCAATAATGTGTATTCCCCAACCAGTGGCGAGCGATTGCTGGAGGTTGCTGAGACTTGCTGTGACATCAGTTCCTAAAGGATTAGAGACCAATCCGTGAAATCCTGGGAACCACCAGTCACTAAAGAATAGAGTGTGTTCTGTGAATGGTTGGCAAGTGGTTAAGGGAGGCTGTTGGCAGCCACCAGCATGAAATTGGTTGTAAAAAGTTAAAAGGTGCTTCTCCGTAAACCTCCTTGCAATTGCATTTGTTGGATGCAGGTTGCTGCGGTTGGCAGTATTATGGAAGACACAGCTGCCTGCAAACTCTGACACACTACCTGTCATGTAGAAGTGAAACTATAAAAGTGTGACACACAGTGGAAATGGAGACCATTTGCCTTCAAAGTAAAAGCTGTATCTTTTGAGATGTGTTCGTTGTAGTGGTATGGTCCAACTTTTACTTTGAAGGGAAATGGTCTCCATTCCCATTTTGTGTCACACTTTTACAGTTTTATTACAGCCTAGACAGTAAATGGCAAGTGTTTGCATAAAGGTCAGCATCGTTCATGCAAACTACAGGTGGCCACAGCAGTCTGCTGGAGAACAAAGCAGTCACAAGGAGATTTTTGATGCAGTTTGCAACTGATTTCATTCAGCAACGTCCAGCAACCACTCACCAACCTCAGGTTGCCGACAGTCTTTAGGCCTGTGTGTTTGAGACCCTAGGTAAACAAAATAAATCTGATTATGATTATTGTATTTGCTGAGCATGGGGGTTGGGTAAGTTGGATTTAAATCAAATATATTTGTTCTTGTTCTCTCTTTTTGAAAATTATTTATACAAACACAAAGTAACAAAGTGCCCCACACAAACATGCTCTTCACCTCACATTTGATTTGTTGGTGTCTAGCCAACTTATTCAGTGTGGTGTATAAAGCAGAGGTACAGTAGTATCAGGAATATTTAGTTTAAATCTGTCTCAGAAACGAAAAAGAGCCAGCAGTAATGGCCAAAGTCCCTTCTGAGCCCACAGGAGAGAAAATGCATCAGCCTGAAAGTTAAGGTTGATGTATGAGTGTGGCTGCCGAGATTCTGGGTTCTCCAGGGATATCTTTGGTGATGGTATTATTTTAGTGTGGGTTTGTGTGCTGTCTTTCCATTTCAATATATCAAAGACTGACTCCGATTGGCCTTCAATTGGCCATTTATATTGAAGAGTTTGCTTTCAATATGTCTTGAGACCGCATTTCTGTTTCATTTCTCTCGTTTCTTAAGTGGAATTAAGTACTTACAGTAAAATATTTTTTTAATGCATCTCAATATCTACAACTTTGATTGAAGTTTGATGTGAATGATATTAAAGTCATTTAACCAGGATCAGAGCTGACCTTAACAACCAAAAGTCTTTTCTCTTCCAAACTCACTATTCATTACCCATATCAGTAATTCTCATGGCAGGCTCTAGTGCTTCATTGTTTTGTCTTATTTCATTTACCTACAGAGAGTATTGAGACAAACTGCCCTTTCTGGTTTAGGAACATTTGGAAGGGATTTTATTTTGCTTTATTCATCGATTTTTATTTTTAGATTAAAAATCCCTTCCTGGCATCAACTTAGTGTTTGATGTTCACGACTTTCGTAATGGGCCAAATCGGGATCACACCACTGCTGATATTCATTAATGTGTTCGGAAATGTTAATACATTTGTCTGGAGGTGTGTATTGGTGTGTGCACACGTGCTTTCCCAGAGGCCCTGCGTCATCCCCCCAGTAAGGAGCAGGCTTGTAAATTTTAGGGTTTTGCAAAAGAGAGCAAATCTCTGATTAAGTGTTCCCCTACAAGAGCACAAGGTCTCAATAGCAAAGGCACTTGGAATGTATCATCAATAATCTCGATGGTCCTGTAATGCCTTTCAATCCTCAATTTTCAGCGCTGTCACTGCCAATTCAGGTTTTGCTATCCCTTTAAACTAAGCCATACCACAGCTGTTCTTACCCTTTCTAATCCAACACAGCCATCAGCTTCTTTTATTGCTTCTTAACGTCAACCTTTTGCCGTATTTCTCAATTCATGCACAGTTTGAATAGAGTTTATCCTGCTGCTGAGACAGGGAGAGAAAAGCTTTAAAACTTCCAAGCTGCTGGTCTTATAATTTAACCATCAACCATGATTTTAACCGAGGTCTTAAAATATGGGATGCTTATTTGCTACATTTTTCCACAAAACTTTGCATCTGGAGCACAGTTTTGGGGAATAATTATATATTAGTTTTAATTATTGCCATCATAACCATGATATAGCGAACTCAGATGTGGAAGAAGTGGTAGTAGAAGTGGTTTATAATAATTATTTTATTCTTTTATTTTTCATAGTATCATTCCACAGATTTCTGAAGTCCATTTTAAAGATCTCTAGCCCCATTTTTCCTTCTGCTTTAATAACATGCAATAAAATATTATGTATTGAGTTTCAACCAAAATTGAATCAATGAACAATCTGAAATGCACTGATGCTTATATGAACTTTCATAGCAATAAAGTTGTCAGGGTTTAGTCTCTTTTTCTGTCATGTCCTGTTTTATTTTGCATTTAATCACCTGGTTCTACTTTTGTCCTTTGTTCTGTTTCCTGACAGTTTTCTTTGCCATTCCTAATTATGCATATTACCATTAAATACCCTGGAGACTTGGAATGTTAACAGATCTTCTAAACTTAGTAATATAATTAAATAAAAAGATAAACAGGACACAAAGCTGGATTTCAGGTGGGATAGACCTGGCACTGCTGGGGGTGGTACCATTCATATCATAGCGTGTATTGTAATGTATGCATACAGGTCTGTGGTGTAATAAGATTTTTAAAGATATTTTGATGGTTTAAGAAATGTACCTACACATAGCTTCATTTCACAGTGTAACATTTTCCCCTCTTATGGGTGCAACGCTATATTTGAACTTTTTGAACCTGTCTTGGGTGTTTTTCTAAATATAATCAAACATTATTGGCTTACAGATGTTTTTGATTGACAAATTGTGTTCAAACCTCTTGTTGTCAAGCTTTTCAGAAGTTTTTGTGCTCATCAAGTTCTTGTTTTTTGTTCTAGTATATTCCTGACTTTGTTTTTTTTTTGTTTTTTTGTCTTTCTTGTCTGGCCATTGTTGGCAGTTGGCACGTAAACTTGTCTTAAAAGATATAGTGCAAATTCAGTTATTATAGGAGGTGATGGGAATTGCACAATTATAAAGAGAAACAGCCCCTATCCATTGGTGTTTTATGCTCCATGCAATGCACAAATACATTTAGTTTAGCAAACAAAGACATTTTTGTTTATTTATATCAGGGGTATTCAACTCCAGGCCTCGAGGGCCAGTGTCCTGCAGGTTTTAGATGTGTCCCTGGTCCAACTCACCCGAATCAAATGGCTGAATTACCTCCTCCGTATGCAGTCAAGTTCTCCAGAGTCCTGCTAATGACTTCTATATTTGACTCAAGTGCTTTGAAGCAGAGACGCATCTAAAACCTGCAGGACACCGGCCCTCAAGGCCTGGAGTTGAATACCCCTGATTTATACTATCTACAATCAAAGGACACTTCCACACATCTCCCACTACCAGAGGGCTGGCTTAAAGCATGACAGATTGCACATTTTTAAGTTCATTAAAAAAAAAATTGTGTTGTAAATACTAGCACAAGGATGAAAACCTATAGGGAACAAAGTTCTACTCATCTTTCCCTGGAGCTGGCTCATTCTCATCCGGATCTGGGCTCATTCCAAACCTCTTCATGGGTTCACAGCATAACAATCCTGTGATTAAGTCTGATCAGCAGTGTTTGAGCAAAAGGATTTGGCCATGCTGTCTGAATTGATGATTCCCTCGTTTAGTTCCCCATAGGGATCCAGCTTCTAAATGACTTCACCTCCCTCCCCTAAAAGCTGTAATGATCAAAGGAAGGGATGTCTTTCCATCCACTCAGCAGAAATCGCTGGAGTCCAGAGTTCAAGCCACACAATTAATAAAGATCCTTTGAAGTTCTCTTTTATTACATATAGGGTAATTCAGATAAGATTATACCCATCCACGAACATGAACTAGTGAATACAGTACATGCCATGCACTAGAACACACTTGAAAACAGTCACCCGGAGTAGCACTCTGCTGCAGCAAAGTGCTTTTAAGGTAATGTTATTACTGTAACAGTGATAAATAAAACATTTGTTTTTACAGAGCACAAAAAGGATTTGTGGTTATTGTTGTCTTGTCTGTGATTTGTACGTGTTTGAGAGGTTAGAAATTATTATAACTTGTTTATGTTAAGTGGAATCTAGCGTTCATATACAACTTTGAAAGCCTAAACCTGAATTTGTTACACTTTACAGAAAGCATGCAGGAATTATTATGCTTCTCTTAATGAGCTCCTGAGTGACAATGCATTAACTAATTAACGTGAAACCTCATGAATTAAAAAGACCTCATGCATGCCATAATGCAAAAGCAATAAAAAAGACAATGTGTCAATCATTATAGCGATTATAGTTATAGACTTTGAGATTTTTCATGAAGCCTCACTTATTATTTAATACACAGATGCTGCTATCCCTGCTCAGTTTTCTAGCCTGCCCCATTAACTGCAGACATGACTAATATGATTAACAACCCATGAGATACCTTAGTTGTTGCATGTAATGTACCGCTCTCGCATTGAAGCTTCTGTTAATTGATGTGTGTATAAATTAGCAACATGAGCTATAGGGACTGTATGTGGTTATTTTTACAAGAGTTAATAAATGTATTTTCATGCGTGAGGTCATGTTTGAAGTTACTCCCGTTATGCTCAAATACAGAGCAACATAAATGTCTGTCTCTATTTCAGGATCACATCTTTAGGAGGAATGCAGTTTTATATTTAGCTAATTTAATCATCTGTTTCAAAAAAAAGTCTTCTGTCATAATAAAGGTAATTAATGCAATACCTTTGTGTCTGCGGTAACAGTTTTAAACTCATTATGTTCAGTAAATATCTCCAGATAACAGCCCGTGCTTTAACCAAGAAAACTGATTGTTTTCCTGATAGTTACCCGTGTGAGTTCCTTTGTGCGTTTAGTGATTTAATATGTTGCACTATAGCTGAACAATGAAACAAACAATGTAATACATACTATACACTGTAAACACTATACTGTGAAACAGCTGTTGCTTCTCAGCATTAATCTCTGCTGTCTTACATCTAGATCTCTTTCCAGAGTGCAAAACCAAATGCATTGGATTTGTTACACCTGGCAATTAAAGTTGGGCTTGATGCTAAAAATGTTTGGCACAGTGAAACAATTTTAGCATCTTACTCACTCCAGCATTCACATTCAGTGGATGGAAATGATGCCTCTTTGGTATTTACCCCACATGGTTCATCACAAAGGACAAGATAAAACCTGATGAGTGTGACCTTTCCATCACACTTGGTAATTGTGCCAAAAATGGAGGATGACTTTTCCTATATCAACAGGAGAGGTTATTAGTTGCCTGGCAGCTTCTTTTTTGCTTGCCACATGTACACCCCAAGATAGTCTTAGCAACATACTGAAGCCCCAACCTTCAATTTAGAGTTCTCCATCTTTGCTGATGAATACTGATGACTGTGCCAACAACAGAGAAAGGAGACAGTGTTTCTTTGTCTGGTAGTGGATTTGTTCATATTTGTTTTGTGTTCTCTTCTCTTTTGTCCATGTTCAGTTTCAAGAGACAATCTCATTATATACTAAATGTTAGGATTCAGTCCCTCTTGTTTACCCATTACTTCCTTTTCCATCTATAGCTGCATGTGTTACTCTATTTTTTCTGTCTAATAATGCGCTCTGTTTCTACATTTTCTCTCATCATGCATTTCCCTCCTTATATGGATTAGTTCTGGGGTCGATTTCCCTGAGGGTTGGGGGTAATGCTAAAGCCTATCAGAGGTCTTACTTGGATACTAACTCTGCCAGTATTACATATATAACAAAATGAGTTGCTGCTAATTAATTTAACTCTGAGCACGAACTGCTTCTAATTCATGGGATACTGCCAGTTTTCGCTCTTTCTGGGGTGGATGTACAGCCTGCATAAATACCTAAAACCCTTTCTGCTTACACGGGAAAATAAAGTACTGGTGATGTGCCATAAGCTTTCTCTGATGTGATTAGGCCTTCATTAAGGGATATATACACCCAGAATTATACGGTTTATGTCCACAAGACTCCTCGGTCTCCCACACCCAGCTTGTGAGTTGGGCACAAAGACAAACACTTACACAAACTTAAATACACATCCTTTTACACACTTTTACAGTATTATACACACTGCAAGGGGGTTTCATGATGAGATTTTGCCATATTTTACTCTCTGACTCAGCTGCTCTCATGCAGTCATTATTGTGTTGTTTGAAGTCGAGCTAATATTTGCCCTGAGTTATTAGCCTCACTGTAACGTTCATGAGGTCTCAACCTTGCTGTGTGTCCTTTGGTTTGATGTCAAATATAAAATGCTGGGAGAAAAGTAAAACAAAAACATTTTTCAACACTTGGTGACCCAGATTTTATGGGAGTCACATATATCATAAACTGATATGGGGATAACATGATCTAGGCCACGCAGGGGTTAAAAAAAATGAGATTGTTATTCCGTTAAATCCCGTCGGAAGCCATAACCGTGTCATTTAGGGTGGGAAACGGCTTGTAATTTATATACAGATCATGCAGCCATTTGGTATGGGCTATTATCCTGCATATGATTATCATTATTCTCTTTTGCCTGTTAATCATGGCAATCTCTCAGGGTATGCTGGGCAAGGTGATCACATTTAATCTGGTGGTGTAAAGTCCACTCCACAGAGGTTGTTTTATCACTTAGAAGAGGAGGCCCGCATTATCCAAATGAAAAACAAGCTGCAGAAGAGGCTGATTTGTCACAGGCTGATTAGACCACTCTATGGCAGTCCTCTTTGCTTCTGCATGAGCTCTTCAAGGGCATAGTGAGACACAGAGGGGCCCTGTTTGCACAATAACACTTT
The DNA here is from genome assembly GCA_015106715.1 of Bujurquina vittata. NCBI lineage: Eukaryota > Metazoa > Chordata > Actinopteri > Cichliformes > Cichlidae > Bujurquina > Bujurquina vittata. The sequence continues at coordinate 24,598 of VUQK01029267.1, read as the reverse complement.
ATTTCAACATTTAAACAGACAGCACTGAAAATCTCCCTTTTCTTCTAAGTATACCTACCCAAAATTCTCTTTCAAAAGTATTATTTTGTTACAGTGAACTAATGTATTCATTTTGAGATGAATAATAATTTTATGTATGCTTTTAAACAAAGAGCTTGAGGCTGTAGGGAGCTATTAAGTAAACAGCACAGTGGATGTCAGGCATCGAAATTCAAAACAATAGGTGCAGAACAAATGACGAACAAGGGCGTAAATAAAACACCCGTCCCCGTTCTCTTATTTATGATTCATGCATCGATGTCACCAAAACCATGTTGCTCATTCTGTTTTTCCTAGACAGCATGTTGTAAAAAAACAAAAACAAACAAACAAACAAACATAAAAACCTGTTCTGGCGCAGGTTTTTATGTAAGTTTATAGGAACGTGACCCCAAAGATTTTCTTTGTTTTATAATAAATATGCAGGCGTGTGGCGGTGTGTGTGACTCACCGCTGACGTTCATACTGTATGCCTGCGCGTGTGTTTTCAGATTCGCTCACCTCATAGGTTGAGGACATGATCACTCAGTAAAACAAGACAAATTACAAATTAAAAGGCTGCATACTGCATGAAAGGGCATCGCTGTCCTCTTTGCCTGGGGGATGGACACTTGCATAATCCATTAAATATTTCATGTTGGAGGGGGTCATTCTTCTCCCTGGAGCAATAACAAACTCAGCCTCACTAATTACTTCTCGCCCTTCTCCCGTGTTACTAACCAACAGGTAGTGGACGTGGAGTTGCTACTGTTCATATTCTTTTCACTCTCTGGGGCTCACTGGAAGCTGAGGAGCAATAATCAAGAGGTCTATGTTTCTTGTGCTCATGTTAACAAACATCTGCATCTCTTCTCCTTAAGCATCCTTGAAGCAAAAGCCAAATTTCTGCAAATTCGACAAGTGTTGAATTCCTGCTGATAAGAAAACAAACACTTAAGCCTGAAGGATTTATTAACTACCACATTGTAATTAGTCATTCACGAGTCCTGTTCATTCATGTATTAGGCTGTCAGTCTGTAACGTGAGATAAAGCAAATACTGCGAAGCTCTCTTGACGTCTGCTACTAGTCTATCTGCAAATAAATACGTAAAATGGTAAAATTGCAATTTTCAATTTAAAGATGAGAAAACACATGCCACTGATGTAACCCCCCCCCCAAAAAAAAGAAAATACTAATTATTTAATAGCTATCAAGAAAAAATGCCAATAGTGTCATTTTTTTTAATCATTGCTAATCAAACCCGTTTCATTTCTGAACTGAAAACGTAATTCTTAAATGATAGAAAGTGGATATTTTTATTACTTTTGTTGCTATAAAAACAGGCAATAAATGTTTTTTTTTCTAATCTAAATATATGGCATCCACTGACACTCTTTCTCCCAATAACCACACATATACTGCTGCTGAAAATCGTGTGGAAAACACTTTCCTCAAGGAAAGTTGGGTGCCTGGTCAAGTGTGGGACCTTATGAAAGTCTCTCTCTCTCTCTCTCACTTGAATATTTACGCTGATATTTTAGCCACATCACTTTCTAAATGTTTCTAAGAAGTTTTTGTAATTTTTATAGACTTGTAAGACACGACATGAGGTTGGAAAGACTTGGGTTACATGTTCTGAACACTGCTTTCAGCAGTATTATTAGTTTTGACTGGTTGTGTGCTTGATCTGAAAATATGCACATAAAACGAAGTTTTTGTGAGGATTTGCCAGAAGGATTCAAAGTTTTCTAAGTGCAGCTTGAAAGTTTCAAGAAATACATCTTTACAAATGTGAAAAAACAGTTTAAGCTGTATTGCAGTTTTCTTGCAAACATGGACAGCTTTTCTCATTCAACCTAATAAGTATTTTCTCCGTTCGACTTTCCTTGTCTTGTCTCTGTCCTCTACCTCTCACATCGCGTCTATCCATCGTTGCTATTGACTTTCAGCTCACGCTGGTTGCTGGCTGTGCACTTTGAACTGACTTATATTGATTGTGTGAACAATTTTGAGTTGATGGGTTTAGGAAATTACATCTGTGCTGTAGTTCTGTTTAACTTCCTCCTCCTGTGGTTAGCGCTGTGCATCACAAATGAACCCCTGTTCGAAATTTGTTTCATTGAGCAAGAATGTGTTTAGAGTTTTTCAAAAAGATGAAATGAGATCTGCAAATTGTGTCTAACTGAGTGTAAACTGTGTTGCCAAAAGAATGACTGATTCAGTAAATTAGTTTAGGACATTCAAAATTTGGATGAGATTGTGGGAGATTGTATTTGCAATTCAGAAAAAAAACAGTAAGCGGTTACAAAAAAACTAGCTCCACTTTGAGAGCTTTACCAGCAAAGATATATCAGTGATGATTCTAATTAAGTCCCTTATTATACGGTCCGTGTATCTACTGATACAAAGTAGCAGTGTGCTAAACTCTGACTCCTTATCACATATATGATGTTTGGAATCTGGGAATGATAGTTGCTGCAGATGTGTTGGCTGCAAATCCATGATACGAATCTCCCATTCCACCACGTCCCAAAGGTGCTGCATTGGACTGTGATCTGGTGACTGTGGAGGACTTTTGAGTTCATTGTCTTGTTCAACAACCCAGTTTGAGATGATTTGAGCTTTGTGATACAATGTGTTATTCGGCTGGAAGCTACCATCATAAGATGGGTATACTGCGGCCATTAACAGATGGACATAGTCAGTGCTTTCACCTGATGCTCTTCTGCGTGCCAGGTGAGTTCATATTGCCTTCTCGTCAGTGCTTAAAAGTCCGGCCACCTCTGACATCAACAAGGCATTTTTGCCCAGAAAACTGCTGCCCACTGGATATTTTCTCTTTTTTGGACCATTCTCCGTAATCCCCAGAGTTGATTGTGTGGAAAAATCCCAGTACATCAGCCATTTCTGAAATACTTAGACCAGCCGACCTGGCACTAAAAGCTTGGTTTGAACTTCAGCAGGTCATTTTGACCATGTCAACGTGGCAAAATGCATTGGGTTGCTGCCATGCGATTGGCTGAATGGTTTTTACATTAACAAGCAGTTGAACAGGTACACCTAAGTGGCTGGTGAGTGTGTGTAGATGTGTTTGTGCAGAAGTGCCTTAAAAGTACATTCTTTCAATGACCAATAAGGGCTGCATGAAAGTCTGAGAATATGACCCTAATTGTTTGATGTATTGTCTTTGTAAGTTTTTTGTTAATTAGTTTATTACTTTGTTTTGTCTATGGCAGAATTTCAATATAATAGAATTGTAATAGCTTATATTCTGTATACTAAATGATGTGAATAATTCATTATCTTTAAGGAAAGAAGGCAAAACTTGAGTGGTTAATATGCTGCACACAAACATCAGACAGTAAAACTCAATAAAATTATTATGTGAAGTGAATAGTTTTGAAATCAAGTAACTTAATAATGACCCACTTCTGACAGTGATGAAGTCAGGCCAGCATCTTTATCCCCTGCTGAGACACTCAGCTTTAGTTTTAGTATTCAGTGGGCGTATTGTAGGTGGTCTGGCTGGGAGGTAATCTGAGGGTCCCTGTACATTTTCCTGTTCCTCTCACTTGCCACTATTTTTCATACCATTTCGCTTCATTCCTCTACCAGTAATTGTTCTTTTTTTCTTCAATTTGCTATTAAGCCTCCTCAGGCCAACTCCAGAATTTCACTTTTTTCTATTGAACTGCCAAGTGCTTCTATTTGTGTTCTAGCTAACATTATTATTCACACATTTCACGATAAATGTACTCAACAGAGAAGCTACCATTGTCCCATTTAGTACTGTTTACACTTCCATAGAGCCCCCAGAATCATAATTTTGGCAACAATGGGGTGCTGCTGGACAATAAACACATTCCTGGATTCCAGATGCCATATTCATAAGCATAAAACATCTAGGGGCAAATTCATAAAGCTTCCAAGTATAAAGAATTGTGATAACACCTTAAAAAATTCTAGAAATTGTGTTTTTGAAGAATTTCCCCTCAAGTCTAGAGGGGAAAACATTGATAAAATGTTGACAATAGCAAGGGAGACTTCTAAGAGATAAGATTTTAAACAGTGGAGAAAATAATAAAAAAAAGACAAAGAAATAATATAAATATGTTCCAAACAAATGACAGAGTTAATGAAATTCTACAAATTGGACGGTTACAGGGATGTTTGTTGTTTATCTCATTAGAGATAGCCTCCCATCTCCTACCCAGTGCTGTAATGGGAGAAATGAAAGCGATAACAACAATGAGCTATTCAACAGCAGGAAATGTGTAGAAGTAAATCAGTGACCTCATCATTTTCCTCTGTCCGACTTTCTGGTTGCATTTCTGTCTGCTAGTTCCCCCGGTAATGGTTGTTGCTACTTACAGAGAAAGACTAGCAAACACAGAAATTAATAAAAGCTTTACTATTTTCCACCCTGTGAATATCAGATAGTTTAAGTAAGCTGTGTAGGCCTCATGTTTCCAACACTTTGAAGGTTACGTTTTTACCGTTGCTTATAATTTAACAAAAATTTATATTAATGTACTTAAAACTGTACTTAAAAAAGAATTCTGTGATTAGTCTATTAATTCTTTGCTCCCTGTTTGTGACTACAGTCAAAAGATGTGTTTGTCTTTATTTCATATTTTCCCCCTTGTCTTTAAAAATGCAACAGTCTAAACCCCACCTCAGTGCTGAGGTAACCGTTTCAGTCATTCACAAATTCTTGGCTATGGAATTTTTCAGCCAAGGAGTTAATTCAACAATGTTCTGAAGTTCCACACGCAAACCTGGAAAACCAGTCTGGGACATTTTCCAAAGGTGCCCTTTCTCGCACTTAACACACCGGAGATATAAAAATACTAAATGTGGTTCTTGATGCCAGCTTCCTACTTATAGTTAATTCACAATTCAGATCACACAGACTTTGTACTAGCTAACTGGCAGGCTAAAGATCATTTACTGTTACCGAGTCAGATGTTTGCATTTTTCGTGCGGTTATGCAGGGTAATGTCAAGAAAAGCTCAGCGTGGCAGTGCTTGTGTGAAAATGGCTTAAGGGAATTCAGATTTTTTATTAAAAAAAAAGAAAAAAAAAACTTCTGACGACTTCTGCAGAGTAAGGAGAACCCCCATAAACATATTGAGGGGCATAGCTCTTAGCTTTAGGAGCCATATGCCATAACTCCTTTTCAAGTTGAAATAATCTAATAAATCTGGAGGTAACGGCATATGCAACCCTCTGCTATTGTGACTCTTGGAAAGTATGCACTAATGAGTCTGTCATAATTATCCAACTAAAAGGAGCTTTTTAGAGCTGCTTTTGCTTGAGTTCAGTCTAAGTGTACGGCCACATTAAAATGAGTTAAATAAAGATGTTTTTGTGGACAGTAATGACTTTACTGATGAAAAAACTGGTTCTGTTTGTAGAACTACTCAATTAATGCACTATGCTTCTGTGAATTAATGCATTTATGACATAGCCTGCTAAGTCAAGGACACAGTGCAGTTATTTGTCAAAGAATCACTGAAGATAAGTTAATTTATGAAACACGATCACATCCATTTCATTTAACTCATCCCTGCTCAATCTCTTTGCTTAGGAGTTTTCTCATTTCTTCACTAAAAGTGTCTCTCAGCAGTTTTACAAAAAGCTCTCAAGTATTTTCTCTTATTTAGGAACTTTAAGTGTCATTCAGTTGGATTTCTAGTGGTAAGATAACATCTGTTATGAATATAGCCTCAGGATATTGTAAACTGTCAATCTACTAGCATTTAAGTAGTGACTTTAGACGAAATAGAGAGGTCTATGCTCAAGAGGCCAGCGGGTTAGAGGCACTGAAGAGATTAGAGTTAGTAGCACAACTATGTTGCCACGAGTGTCAAAGCCATTAGCTAGCTTATCACCTCTGCTCTCCTGTGATTAGTCCAGCCACTTTTCTACCATCTTTTCTATAGAACTTCAAAAGCACTTGTAGCCCTGTGCACCACTCATCTTTCTCTCCTTCTCTCAGTTCTTCCCTGCAACCCTGCCAGCACACATAGGTGGGCCCCATATAGGATAAGTAAGGGCACACATTATGGGCCCCATACGGGTTTGTCCGCACTTTCCATGGTGGCCCTACATGGATTTGCCCAGATAGATATTAAAAGACCCTGAAAATGTGCTCATTTGGACCCAGATGGTTGACTTACATTAGGCCCATGCATGGTCCATGCATAGCCCATGCATGCATGGACCATCTGGGTCCGAATGAGCACATTTTTAATATCTATCTGGGCAAATCCATGTAGGGCCACCATGGAAACTATGGACAAACCCGTATGGGGCCCATAATGTGTGCCCTTACTTATCCTATATGGGGCCTACCTATCTGTGCTGGCAGGGGTTAAAAAAACAAAATAAACATTGCTGGTTAGATAGCGAGCGTTTTTGGCAACATTTGGTCTGAAAAAGTTACCTAATGGAAATCTTAGCGAATAAATTGGATCCAGAAATGTGTTGGTAGATGTAGGCTCGAGGTGCTCTGACTCAGTTTGTTAATTCTGTGGCTGTAACTGCTAATGCAGGATTGAAGGTTGTGGCAATGTGGGTTGCAGCCTCTGCCTCCCATGGACTGAATTTAATCCTGCACAAGTTTTTCAGTTTTACATACAGAAATAAATGCATAAATGCACATTTAGACATTATCCATGAGCATATTTACCACCTTTGCTGTGCATAAATATACTCACTGTATGAGTGAGTTTTCTCCTTGATAGGGTAGCTAGAGGCATGTTATTATTTTTCACTTTAGAGGAAGCAAGTCAGTCATATGCCATCAGAGTCACTTTTAAAATGTATTTTCCTACCAATTATAGAATGCATATACATATAAGGAGCACAATATTCTATTGGATTACTCAAAGTAATAAGTGTACTTTAATACCGCCTTACATTTGTAACACTGACTCTGGCATTTCCACAGTATAGCTGGAGTAACTCTGAAATTTTGTCTTGCAAAATAAATTTGAGTGTTTCCTGGCATTTTATTTCCCACAGCTTCAAGTTGTGAGCACAGTACACAAGATGAAAACAAAAGCATGAGAATCACTGTAAGTACCACCGAACAATTTGTTTTTCATTTTGTTTCCATGCAACTAGTCTCCCTAAAAATGAAACAGAAAACATGAAAAGCAAAATAATAACAGAAATCGATAATGCTTCTGGAAAACTACCTCTTTAAGATTTTTCTTTTAACCAATCATGCTATTGATCTTTCACAG
>VUQK01029266.1:5735-16400 GCA_015106715.1 Bujurquina vittata | reverse complement strand
TTGATCGATAAAACATCTGGATTGTGATTTTTTTGTGTGTATGCTTTTTACGCGATTTCTGCAAACCCATTAGTGGAAGGAAAAAGCACTCTGGGACACATTAAATGCATGATATACAAGTGTAACTTTTGGATTATATGCAAAAATTATCACTATCATTCAAATAAGGCGGGATTTAGAGTTCTGCATCGGTCCTACGTACATAACCGACATGCACCTTGCCTTGGCGTCAGAGGTGCTTTCTGGTTACATATGTGTGCCCCGTCACTTAATTAACAAGCAGGAGCAGGATTTAGCAGTTAACATTAGCTTGCTAAAATTTCTGGCTAGAACCCTGATTATATATATATATATATATATATATATATATATATATATATATATGCTGGTATTTATATTGAATTTATACTGTTGACAAGGATATCGCAAGCATTATCTTTTTTGAATTATATCAATTCATTTGGATTCAAAGAACATTCCTGTCACATGGTAGAAGCTGGAATCCGTTATTGGCAGCCAGTGTTGCCAACTCAGTGAGCCTTCTCAATCTCTTGAAAATAAATAAAAAATGTAAAATAAAATTCAGAATAAATAAAATGTTAAAGTAAATATAATATCTGATATTTCCCTGACGGGACCTTCCCCAAGGGATCATTAAAGTTTAATCGAATATAAAATATATATAAATTGCAATATAAATACATACATTCTCAACAAACAAACTTAACGGATTTAATATTGTCGGATAGGTCAGGTTACGGCCCAGATTTCCCGCTCGCTAATTAACATTAATTAGCACATAATGCAGGTTCAAGTGCCGGCAAGGTTGCTGGTCACTTTCGTAGTTTATGTTGTAGGTCCACAAAGACTCAAGGCTGCAGAATAAATAGTTTAAAGCCAAAATTTAAATGAAATTTCGATTAATTGCACAACATTAGTATAAAGTGATCTTCTCAGAAAAAGTTTCTCTTGTCCTAATTTTTTTTTTAAATGACTTTGGTCAACTACATGAATTACTACAGGCAAATCTTTTCTGCTTAGGTGCAAATTTTGTTCTTACTGACAGGTACAGGTGCACTAACTTAAGACCGGTTTTCGGCGCATGCTGATAGGTACACCAGGTATCACTGGCTCTATCCATAGACATGTATACATGACTATGGCTCTATCTATAACACTCATTAGCTAACTCAGCTAGCTGCTACCACTGCTAGCTGACGACAGAAACAGTAATGGCACAAGACGGTATAACTACGCGTTATTCTGTAAGAAAATACATTTCAATACCCTACCAGGAAGCGTGAAGGCCTCCCCACATAACTTGCAGATTGCAGCGCTAGGGGTTTCGCCTCTATCCATCGTTAAAACTCTTCTCCTTTTCCCCTCTTCATGCAGAAAGTTCACGCGTCTTTTTGTCACGTGACCTTCAAGGTGCGTTCACAGCCCACACCTTATCCACCTGTAAGTGAGTGGTGAAACTACTTCAATTTAATTTAAGAACTGTACTGCACTGCTTTCATGCTGTTTGTCTGATTCACTTTGGGCCATTTTATTGCCAAAACAAAAACATTTTTATACGCCAATCAAAGACAACAGAGAAAATGATTAATTCAGAGATCAGAAGACAACTGTTGGAGCAATAAAAACACCCTAGGTCTCCCTCAAGAAATATCTCTTATCACACAATGTTGCCCTGAGGCAGCAAAAGGAAAAACTGCATTTCTGAACATGCAAAATAAATAAAAACCTGACAAAAACCATCTCTACAACTTCATACTCGCATGTATTTTTAATTTAAAGTTATGTAATTTTAAATATGTTTATGTGTTCAGGTTTATGTGTGTTTATAGTGCTTTGAGTGCTCAATTAGAGTAGAAAAGGACTATGTAAGCACTAACCCATTACCATTACAATTACCATTATACACCACTGTGCATTTAAGTTGCACTGAGTTATTAATCTCTGGCTCTCTTCCACAGCTTGTGTTTTGTCCTGTCTCCCTCCCCTCACCCCCAGCTGGTCATGCCAGATGGCTGCCCCTCCCTGAGCCTGATTCTGTCAGAGGTTTCTTCCTGTTAAAAGGGAGTTTTTCTTTTCCACTGTCACCAAGTGCTTGCTCATATGGGGTTGTTTTGACTGTTGGGTTTTCTCTGTAATTATTGTAGGTGTTTTACTTTACTTTACAAAGCACCTTGAGATGACTTTTTGTTGTGATTTGGTGCTATATAAATACAGCTGAATTGAACTATTATTACTAGGTCAAATATTTTAACCTTTTTCTCACACAATGTGCTCCTGTGACCATGTGTCAGAAAAGGATGTCCTGCCTTTAAAATCATTCTTGATCATGACTTCCTTCATCTTATTGAACTAAAATTTGATACTTTTAAAACACACTTGTACTGGGCATGGGCCTAAGGAAAACTTTCTGTTGCCCAAGAGAAATGCTGTGCTGTAGAGGGTTGAATTTCGGTATCTGTCGTGTCCTGATGTGTCAATTAAATTTGCCTGACAGAAAACACTTGCATTGCACTGAAATGCCGGGGATATGTTCTTGGCTACATGCAAGTCATGTAGTCAAGAGTCATAAGACAGACAGTCTCTTAAAGAGTTTAAAAAAAATAATAAGAAAGCAGTGAAAATGCTCCAAAAGATACCCAAAGGTAACCAATAAATAGCGGAAACCTCCAATTCCTTCAGCTCTTTAGCAGTAAAACAAATGCAAACTTCCCCAAACCTACTGACCGTATCAGTTATCTATTGTTTGATTTGTTGTCTTGTTATTTTTTGCAAACTTATTATTTTATTGTTTATCAATAAACCCAGCCTGCACCCAAAAGTGTGTCCACTAAAACTATCAAATGATAAATGAAATGAAAAGCAGGTGGCTTTCACATGAGTTACTAATTGTAACCCTGATTTTATTTTTTATTTTTTTAATCAGTTTGAGCCAAAATAAGCTTTACTTATATCATGTGTGCTGCGGTCCACACAGTAACATACATGTTCTAAAAACCACTGACAAAGCTAAATTAATAAATATTTACAAAACCTGTATAGTTTTGTGAAATAATATGTAAACCATAGCTAAGAAGGTACAGATTTAATGCACCCATTAGCGCTTTATTTATTCAGCTCCTATTGTGAAGTTTGAATTTAGTCTACAGTCAGTTGCAAAAAGGGTTGAAAAACAGATTGTGTATGCTTTTCTGTGGACACTTGGGGGCACCAAAGACCAAGGCAGACTCGATAAATGACCAAAGGGAAAAATATATCCTTGGGTTTCCACAGAGAATCTCTTTGATGTTCTTTCTTTGATCAAATATGAAACCATTAATAAGAATGAATATGCACTAATCCATTTGCGTTTCACACTTGTGAATTTCTCCATTTTGATAGACTCCAGCCCCTGACCCTGAACAGGATAAGCAGAAGAGATTGGATAGATGGATGATGGATGATGGATGACGGATGATGGATGGATGGATGTTAGAAATATCAGATCTGACATTCCTTCAATCATCCATCTTATATCAAGTATTAAGTAGGGCAGATACTAGTGTTAAAATACTCTGGTACTCTGGTAAAAGTTGAAGCACCAATTCACCTTTTTCACTTAAGTAAAAGGGGAAAAGTACAGACTCTGAAATCTAATCAAAATATAAAAGTTAAAAAGACAGGACTTTGGAGGACATTTCTACCAGCCATTTTTGTGCCAACCTAACTACTCTCATGTCATATTAATATCATATTAAAATAATACTAATACATGGGAAAACAAAGTGTTTTGCAACATCATTTGTAATTCTAATGAGTTTACACAGTCTGAACATTTATTGTGTACAACACAAGCAGAGACAAACAAAGGGAACTAGAAGGGCACTTAGTAGATTGCCCACCCTGTAATTGTCTCTATGCCAGTATTACATTGCAATAGATACCAACCAGTGCTGTCATACTCTATCATAAATTACTGGATCACAAGGACTAGAAATTTATTTTATCGGCTTTTAAAAACTGTAAAACATGATTTTATATTTTTACTTTAAAAATGAGAATCACGTGAACAGATAATGGTGTATATAGTCTGGATATGTTTTATTCAGTTTATGTACCCTAATGGCATCCTCTAGAAAACTACATGAAATACAAGAAAAACTAAAATTTTGCAAGATAATTGCAGGGCAGCATGGTGGCGCAGTGGTTAGCACTGCTGCCTCACAGTTAGAATACTATCTGGAAGGCCTGGGTTTGATTCCACCTTAGCCCGGGTCTCTCCCTCTCTCTCTCTCTCTCTCTGTGGAGTTGCAAGTTCTCCCCGTGTCTGTGTGGGTTTTCCCTGGGTACTCCAGTTTCCTCCCACAGTCCAAATACATGCACTTTCTGGGGTTAGGTTCATTGGCCACGCTAAATTGCCCAAAGGTGTGAGTATGGATCATTGTCCGTCTCTTTTTTGCAACAGGCTGGCGACCTGTACAGGGTGTACACTACCTCTTGCCCTTTGTCAGCTTGGATAGGCTCCAGCCCCCCCGTGACCCTAAAACAGGATAAGCAGAAATGAATGGATGGATAAATTGTATCTATGTGATTTTTCTGTAGGGTATTCAGTGCGCTTTTCAATTTTGTGAGTATTTTAATTTAAAATAGAGAAAAAAAATAATTGTAAGTACTTGTTTAGAACAGAGTACCATATTGAATTGTGAATGATGTCAAATTCACTGAAATATAAATTTTAAAATGCCACCAATGATGAGTGATAGGCATTTTTTTAACATTTGAATTTCTTTGGTGACCTTGACCCTTGACCTTTGAGCTTTAACCACTTACACTTACTGACCTTTAACCTTAAAAGTTAAAACATTGCTCTGTTTCCTCTTGCTTACATTGTAGATGTGGGACTTTGCCTATACAGGAAAATGAGTACAGTCAGGTGTGGATTTGACAGGTGTACAAGATTGGGTGTAGTGGTGCAGTGTGGGAAAAAGAATCACTTAGATGTTAGTTACACTCATTTCTATTGTGTAATCCAGTAGATTTTGTGTACAGGCTGCGAGCATTTTTGACCTGTGTTTCTGCTTGTCGCTATTCATAACTCAAAAAGATATAACCAGATGTTAGATGAGCTATCAAAGCTGACTTCCCACCCCTAGGTAGTGTAAAGCTATTATGAAGGTAAAATTTGAATCTTGTCAGCATCATTGCCTTAAATTTAATCTGAATTCTGCCACCCTTTATGCCAGTTTTTCTGTGGGGCAGGTGGGACATAGCACAAAGCTAGTATACTTGAGTTTGCTTTACATGATGCGTCACTATATGAAAACACATCTTCAGCAACACATCATGTGTAGATACACTGTCTGATCAAAAAATTGTAAATGACATAGTTCCAGCACACTTTAGCCCCTGGGTACAGAGCTATAAATTTCATCTCTTTGTGTGCGATAAGCAGTGATTGAAACACCAGTAGGATTGTCTATTATGTGTTATTGTTCCCTCCATTTAGATTCAAAACAGTTTGATGTTTGTGACAGGAAATAACTCACTTTACATGTCTTAAACCTAACGTAATGAATTTATTTTAAAAATGAAAGGAATGAAAGTAGGGTCATTTGTCTAAAATGTAGGGAGTAAAAGTCAAAAATAAATACTCAAGTAAAGTTCAGATACCTGTATCTATCACTTTTGCGTTTTCTCTCACAATATGCATTCCTCTTGTTTGCTGTGCACTGTATTATACAGTCTTTTGTTTTCTAACATATTACAGTGCAAGCCTCCACAGCACAGTAGATTGCTTCCATCTGAGCACGACTGCCAGGCAGCACCGCTGCCTGAGGACAACGGCCAGCCACTCAGTGAAGCAGCAGTAACCGGGAGTGACAGGCAGTGGAGAGCGGAGGGGCAAAGACATCAGATGGTAAAGGTAAATCATCTGGCATGCAACACTGCCAAAACTTAACCTTGAGAGAGTGTTCTTCCAAGTCCCTGGAGGGGGTAATAAAACTGCAGCAAAAGAAGAGGGACTTTCCATTACAAGGTGGCAGGATTTACCCTCAAAGAACAACTTGAAATACATGCTTTTTATTAGTACAGCCACCACCTCTTTAAACGTCTAAACACATCTCCTGGCTTTCATCTCAAGTGAAAGTGGACCACCTTGGAGCAAGGTGTCACAATGTCTGCAGGGATATAAGTACACCTGTCTCCTAATAGTCAGGTGGTAGGAACATATCCTAGATTAGTTAACACAAGAGGCAAAATGTGTAACACTGCAGGTGCATCCGGCATCGCTTTGTCATTGTTCAAATTGAGACAACAACAGTGACTTTAGTGTATCAGTGTAACACAGGCAATTATCAAAACAGGTGAAAGCAAATGGAAGTAACAAAAACACACTCCTCTTTACTCTTATATTATTAATCTAGCCAAATAACACTTGACATATTTATTGATTTCCACTTGAAACCTTCAAAAAGAGGTGGACACAAAGCCTGACTGCATTTTCTCTGGAAAGGTAATTTGTACTTTCCCCCAATTTTTCTTTGATTTTGCAGACTGCAGAAAAATTAAATCTCTTCCTGTTTGAAAGAATCTTTTATTAAGTTGATTAATTGCTTCTTTTTCTGGAAACAGGTTTTGTAAATTTTCTGCCAAACAAAAAAGTATTTCTTCCATTCTACACGCTGAATTCTGTGATAAGTCTGATTTGGGGACTGAAGGAATCTGGACGTCGGCCCAGGGTGATAATAGGCAGACTGGAAGGGGGCAGGGATGGATATGTGTGCCTATATGTGTACAATATGAACCATGGTGGGGGGTTGTAACTGTGTTTACTTCGGGTAATGAACCAATCAGCAGGCCGCCCAGAGGAGGATGTAGGGGTGCCAGAAAGAATGGGGGTTGCCGCCCCATCATTCCTCTTCCCAAATGTGGGTCACTTCCCATCCTCGGGTGATTTTCCTCATGTTTCCAGGAACAATAACCCTCCTGCACCCCCAAAACCTTATCAAATCCCTTACTCATTAATGATGGTCCTAATGAAGCTGTGTTGTCTTATTAGCTCTTGGCTGATGTCTCACACAAGCCCTGAACAACCATCAGTTCACGTCATTGTTATTATCCAGCTATTTCCCAAATCAATTATTGTGGGTCACTTCATGTGACAGGAGATGATGTGTATTTATGTGTACTTCAAAGGTCTTATTAAAAAAAAACACAAAGCACCCCTCCCTGTTCATTACTTTCATTTTAAGGGTAACAAGGGTCACAGTATTGATATTACTGGATTGAGAACATGTACTTTAAAAATCTGTTGAACCAAAGAAAACCACTGATCATGATGCAGTCCTCTGGAATATTGATTTTTTTAAAGGAAGCATCATGGATTTTTTTCGACTGAGGAACCTCTTATCTTTTTTTTTTTAATCTATGAGGAAGCCCTACTTGGATCCTGACCGACCGAGTGAAAAAAACAAGGAAAGGTCAGCAGCCATCCAAGGGACAGGATATTCAGATATTGACTTTAAGTGGTTGACCCCCGCAGGCCACTTGGTCATAGCATGAAAAGAGCAGAGGCGATGGCAAATGACAGTCGCTTTATTGTACCTCCTGCAATGTCTTTGTCTGGCTACAGAAAGACCTGCTTCCCCGCGAAGAACAATAACAGTCCAGGAGGAACATTTTAATTATTGAAAGGTTATGCTTTTTTATTTATTTTGATTCACATTGCATTGCATTTGCATTATTATTTTTTTTTATGTCTAAGCAGTCGATTTTTGTTTTTGACTGGCAGATATTTGCCTGAATGTAGTGGTTACAATTAGATCCAGGTCAGCTGAAACAAACAGACAGAGGGCTGCTCTTTTTTATGTGTAGTGACCGCATAAATTCACATAATAATGATTGGGGGGGATGTTTCATATTTCTTCACAATACTCTCAAAATGAACACATGGGTTACAGATTTCAAATTGACAGCTTGCAGAGACCTTTAGTCAAACAGCCTTTTCACTAGCAAGCTTCTGCAGTGAGTCATCGTCTAAGTTAAAGCAGCAACACTTTTTTTTACCCATCCATTTTTCTTATGTAGTTAGGCTTTTTAAGTACAGATGTATGACGAATAATTAAAACAAACAAAAAAAACCCCAAAAATAATGTGAAGAAAACCAATGCAGTGTAACAGTCATTAAATACAGTAAATACCAATCTACACCTGACTAACGCATTATTTTCCTATTGAGTCTTATGCTTATTTTTTGTGTTTTGACTCAGTTTAGTTGTCTGTTTCAGGACTTTTGTGATGTATCTCACTGACCAGTGAATACAGTGAACTCATTGTCATGTTCAGGAAACTATTTTGAGATTTTTTGAGTTTTGTGACATCCTGCAGTCATAAAATGATGGTCATGGTCAACAACAATACTCAGGTAGGCTGTAATGTGTAAACAATGCTCAGAGATTTCAACAGCCAAAGCGCTTATGTCAAGGTTTCAAAGAGGAATTAATAATGGAGTAGAATCACACTGTACCCACAGCAAGAAACTTAAGATCTTTGTATTTTTGAGGCGGAACAAATATGGTGGCTATGTCTAGAGTGCATACTGCCTTGCTGTAACTCACTGATGCACAATCAGAATTAAACCTTCATTCCAGATGGTTGAGCAACATGTGCTCTTTCAATGATATGTGCTGTTGATTGCCACCAATGAACACGAGCTATTTCATTCATTACATCATACCACGTGCCTCTGATATGATATGTAAGACCTTCTCTCCTCTCATCAACAGACGCGTGATAACATTAAGGGGATATCTGAAAAGTGCACCTGAAAACTGTCTCAGCAGTCCTGGTCATACAAGTACAGCAGCTTTCCACTGCTGCCAATAATGAAGCAGAGCTTGTACAGAATGTATAGCCTGTGCAGATACCAGACCTTGGCAAAGAGGTGACACATTTGAATAACATTTACTTACACACATTGTTTGGACTGATGCTCTTGAAATCTAAACTTGGGTAGAAATGGCTCAAAGAGACCTTCATAACCTTTGTAAGTCTACAGTTCTCCTTCTTAGATCGTCACTAAGTTCCTTGGACTTTCCCATTGTTCTGACTATTGGTCAATCCAGTCAGTGTTGTCAAACAAAACAGTTTTATGCTGACAAAGAAAAACTACCAGTTGCAGTCAGTCATGAGCAGTAATGAAAAATTAACAGGCTTTGGCCTTGTCAAGTTAAGAGACATTGTAGAACCTTCAGCCCCATTAAAAGATTAAAAGTGAGTGCATGTACAGTATATATTTGAGCCTGTATGCATACTTTTGACCCTGTGTGCGTTTGAGAAAATCCCAAATAAATTCAAACACCCAATTCTTGTTTTTTAAAGTCATTAAAAATGTTTGCTGAACAATCACTGCACACTGGAAAAAAACAACAGATAAAAGAAATAATTAAAAGACATTCAGTCCATGATGAGTGGATGTAAACTGACCACAACTGTGGATAAGTCTTGACCACCTTCTTCTGACCACTCCACACCAAATATTACCAAAGTTGTTTTTGAGGCCTTTGTAGGCTAGCAACTCATTAAGAGACTTGAAGACATTCCCTTCAATTTATCAGCTGCATTCACAACGTGTATTCCATGACTCTGAGCATAAAAATCTGCCCGGAGTGGACAGATGTTCCTTCCCTTTTAGGCTTTGTCTTTGTATCCCTCTGGACTACTTCTGCCACCGGTGTGTTTTTTAGATGACTCTCCTTACGTGCCTCCCTGATCAGCTGCCTGTGTGATGCGCACTGGATCTTCTCCAATGTATTAAAAAAACGCATTAATCTGATTTTTCGTCAGGGAAAGTGGAGAAAGTTGCAGCAAAGATTGTGTTGATGTGGCCAGAAAACTCATGTGTTTTCAATGGACTGTGCTTGAGGATATGATGGCATGCTGACATACTGGCACACACTGGTACAAGCCACAGGCTGTGTTGTTTTTGCTGAATGCTCTCTGTCAGATACCAGACATTACAATAGAACTCTGCACCGGCAGTCATTAACAGTCAACAAATTCACAATGCACAACTCTTTAAATGAAGAAAAAGAGACAAGCACACTCCCGGTCACACTGACCTGATGCAAAGGCTCAGTCCCTGGCTAGTCTTTACATTAGAGCCGAAGCCCCTGCTCTCATTACCACTGATGATCCTCCACATGAAAGTCATATTAGCTTTGGCTCAGAGGAGGATCCCCAGGAAGGGATAGCAGATGCACCAAATATTTGATCATAATTACAGTAAGTATGATTCAGAGAAACTGTGCACATGACAGTTAGCTGTGAAATGAGACAAAGGTAGTTTTTATTACAGGATTGTTCTACAGAGTTGTTTCTGTTTTTCTGTTCACAGCAGAATCTTATGGTTTTACTCCTATAACACGAATGCACAGCTGTCCTTAAAAGAGCGCACCAGGTCATCCCAACAAGCCCTTATTAAAAATAATTCAAAGTCAGGCTTTGGCTTCTGAACCCTTTGGGCCCTTAGTCACCCTTCCTCAATCCTTATTTCTCTCATCCACCCACATTTATACATATGCTTGATCAATCACACTCATTCACATCTATACTTGGTCATGCTTCTCTTCACACTCAAACCTTAATCCTTTATGTTCAAAGACATAG
>VUQK01029263.1:20696-37180 GCA_015106715.1 Bujurquina vittata | reverse complement strand
AGGAGAAAGCAGCGGAGGTGGAGGGAGAGGAAAACCCAGAAGACTCCGGAGGATGAGGTAAGATGAAGAGCGTGGAAATGTCACTTCTCATTTCTCCATCCTTGAATGTCAGCAGGTGTGTGTGCGTGTGTGTGTGCGTGTGTGTGTTCTGTATTTTAAAGTCTCCCTTGGAAGCAAAAGTGATTGATTTGCAGAAATGTTGGCAGATGGAATGCGTGCAGGTTAAGATGACATGATCATGAGCAGTGACGCTGCTGCAGTCTCATGCACAGGAGGGATTTAAACAAGTTGCACATTTACTTCTGAAACACGATAAGATCTTGTGAGCGTCGAGCCTCTTCCCTCACTTCATCCTGTCACTCACATGTTTTCATTAAAATGGGGGCCTAAATCATCAGTAGCATGTTTTGTGGCTTGCATGTGTGCATTAATAACCCCACAATCATCTGACTTTGATCTAAAGAAGGGGGAATGTTTTATGTAGACAAACATTCAGAATGCTGCTATTACCAAACTGTTTAACCCACTGTAGAGTTATTCAATGTGAGGAGCTAATGAGCAAACGTGCGCAGGCTTGATCTTTCTGCCTTAAACCTGTAATTTGATTGCTCAGAAATGTGAGAGCTTATGTTCTGAAATGACAAGGAAGTGAAAACATGATTTATTTCTGTCTCTAACACACACACACACACACACACACACACGTTTGGTGCTCTGCAAACTGTGTGTCTCAGTGCGGTTATAGTGGTCCTAATCTGGCTAAATGAAAACTAATAACCTCCGTGTACCTCGTGGGTATGTAAATGTAATTTTCTTGTACAAAGATGAGAAAACAAATGTGTCCAATGCTGGTGCAACATGATGGTGGGAGCAAAGCTCCTCGCAGCTGCATCCACACACGAGTACAAATGAGGCGCCGTCTTTACTTCTCGGTGTCGACGCTGCTGCTGTTCGCGCTGCATTGGTCCCTTTTCGAGGCTTTCTCTCAATAAATATCAGAAAATCGGTTTGTTTCAGAGCTCAGCTTATTTTTTCCACCACGATCGCTTCATCGCGTCATCGTACCAAAGAAACTGAAAACTGGACAGTTTGTAACACACGTCTCACAAACTGTGTGGGTCTCTTGCAGTTCTACAAAAATGACAAACATGAATATACAGTAAATCAGATCGGACGATCTGTTCTGTCCTTCCTTCGTTTACAGCTTATATGTGCTGGATGTCTCGGATAATTTAATACGAAAATGCACAGTTTTACATTTTCTCAGTCTACACTATTTAAAGCATAAATAATAATGATATAATAATGAATTACATGGATTACTTTCATCGTTTAAATTACGGCCTTCTACCTACTTTCATTTGGGATGTTGCATCATGAGAAAAACTCAAATATCATCAGAATCTATTGTGGTGGAGCTCACTCCTCCTCATCTTCCTCTTGTGCCCACTCAGATAGTTTCCAACCTTCAGCGCACTTCATTAGAAACAAGTGTGAACAATTTTGAGGCGTCGTGTTCCTGAAATGACAGCGGTCATGTTGAACTTCTGCTTGTCAGCGCTGTGCATCACACGCCTCGCTGAGCCGCGTGTGTGTTTCAATGAGTGAGAGTTTGTTGAGTTTTTGTGTCTAACTAGATGAAAATGATTTTATGATTCGTTTATGTGTTTTGCTGTAGTCTGTGATGAAGGCTCAGCTGTGGTATTTTCTCCAGCGGTCATGTGTGTTGTGGTTCACATAAAACAGTTTCTCATGCAGCTGTGCAGCATGATGCCAGTTTTCGAGCGTGCAGCAGCAGAACGAAGGTTTAATTATAGCTCGTCAGCTTCGTTGGTCACAAGAAACCAGGTCACAAACCTGTAATGGACGTAAAGAAAACAAAATAAAATCATGCAAAACTGTCATTATGAAGGTAACTTCTTGCCTCATTTATATACAATAATTCTTATATCGATTTTGTATTTTCATGTGTTTAGATGACGTTTAGTGACGTTTTACAGCGAGCTTGAAAAAGCTCCCGCTAGAATAATTTTCACTCTCGTGTCACGTCCACTTAAGTGGACAAAATTTAGCAAATTACAGTTTTTCCCCATTTTATAAAGCGAAACAAAAACTATGCACACAATTGTGAAAATGTGAAGCTCGTATGTTTCATTTTGATGAAGCTTTCAGTTTAGAGAAAAAGAGTCTCTGGAAATGTGCTTTAGGCTCATTCCTGAATCAGAGGATGTTTTCTGTTATGTACTCATCGATAATATGAGATAAACTATAAAAAGCTTGATTGGCTCAGCTCAGGCATCGAAAGTAGAAAATAATTCATAATTTAAATAATTCATAATTTTTATTATGAATTATTTTCTGCTTGGTGAACACTGTTACCAACATGTTACCTGAAAGAAGTTTATTTTTTTAACTATAATTCCTTTATCCTTAGATCCAGAAAGTAACATTCTACCTGAATACCTGCTGGATTTCACATATTAATTTATTTAAATTAAATTAAGTAACTTTTGAAATCTACCTTTCACAATTTTTTAATATTGGCACATTTCACTTTACTTATTTCAGTTTTTATTTTAAAATATTTGCTCTGACACATGCATATAATTACTTAAACTCTTTAAAGGACAATAGGTCAAACCTGATGAGCTGAGAAATTAATTTATGATTGTTTTGATAAAAATTATACAGTAACAGGTTGAAGTCAGAGTGACAGGGTTGCATAGAGTCACAGGTTTGAATAGCTACATCTGATTATCTAGTCATCCAGGGGGTGGGAGAAGAGAAAAAAAATGCATTTTAGGGGGTACTCCAGACACATTTGGTATTTAAAAAATATTTTTAGTCTATATTTTCTCCCAGTTTATTTAGATTTGGTCTTAGGACAAGTACAATGTATTTAAAAACTGCATGCTTTAATATTTTGTACATGGATTATCTGACATTTGATGGCTGGGACGAAAAAAGGCTTCCAACTTTGGAATGACCTTTAAACTTTTGGGAAAAACTGAAGATAGTAGGAATTCTGCCTCCGGACTCTTCTCTGTGGACGCCAGGGGGCGCTCTCTAGTATCGCCTCTCGGTGTCTTGTTCCGGTAGCGCTTCCGGGTTCTGATGTTTACATCTGGAGGCAGCCGCAAAGCACGGAGTTTATTTTCCAGGCTGCTGAAAACGGTCTTTTATGTTAGGAACAGCATGTTTTCCAGGTGCTAGCATCTGTGCACGGTCACGGTAGGCCCTCCATGAGGACTGCGCTCGTTACGTTTCATTTTAGCACGCCAGCTAGCGCACGTAGCAGGCTCACTCATGCTAGCAGCTAACGACAGCTAGCTGAACCACCAGGTAAACAGAAATCTATCGGAATGTAAAAAATGTTCCAGAATATTTCCAGGCTCTGTTTTCGGAAGGTTAAATTAAAGCTGCTGCGCCTTGATTAGCACGCAGCTCGTCGAGGCTCTTCACAGCATACCGAACTTTATTTCGGTGAAATTATCCATGTGGCGAGTTCCAGTGTTATCAGTGTTAAATATTTATGGGTAAATTAATAAATCTATCTCAGAAAATGAATAAGTGGACTGATTAATTTCTTTAAACTGAAGTGAAGGTTTAAAATAATATCAAATAAGATTTTTTTTAATTACACAGGTTCATTATAACAGAGAAAAAGCTTCCAGGCTTTTCGAAGAGATGTCACAAATTCACTGAATATGAAAATAGTTGCGGATTTATTTTTGGTGCAATAAAAAAATTTATATATTCACTCACCGACCACTTCATTAGGTACAACTGCTCATCAGCAGACAATCACATGGCAGCAGCCCAGTTCATTTAGGCATGCAGACACGGTCAAGCTGACCGGCTGAAGTTCAAACCGAGCATCAGAATATGGAAGAAAGGTGATTAAAGTGACTTAATAAAGTGGTGGGTGGTGGTATATGCATGGAGAGCTAGGCTTGAGAGTTGCATCACAGCTGCTGTAATCTTACTCAGTCTTTTTGATGCTTGAAATACCAAAACTAATAATGTTCCTCAGGAGAGAAGTTGTTTTATGAATGTGTTTATCTCAGATGTGTAGAACAGTTATGTGTCAGTCTGTGCTGTTTTGCTAATTATGTTATTATGTTTCAATTATCTGACTGTTAAATTTCTGCATCAGTCTTACCTAAGTTACATCAGTACCTGAAATATAGCTACAGAAGCGTGCAGCATTTTTCACATTTTGGGGAGAGTAATCTCGTCAGTTTTTACATTTTACACTTAGATATGAAAACCTGATTTTAATTATTCTGTATGTACTACATAATGCAGTTCTAGCATAACAAACCGAACCCCTTGAACTTCGATTAAAGATTAAGCAAGTTATGATTTTTGTGGATAGACCTCTGCTTCCATAAAGAGATGCATTAGGAGGTCCTGTTCACCTTGAACAACATGGCGGCTGCACTGAGACACATTTCCACTAAAAAGCAGATACAGAGTTTTTCTGGCTCAGAATGTTCTCTTGGGGCATTGCTTACATAGGACTGGTCTTTAAGAGGGTCACTAATCTCATGTTGTTTGTTACGCTGGCACAGGCAGCATTCACAGGATCAGCTGCTGAGAGTCCAAATAACAATAAATGATGAAGAAGAAAAGCAGACATACAAGGTCATCCGAGACTCCGCAGCAGATCAGCAGGACGCCGATGACCCTGAATGTCACTGAGGAGAAGAAGTCACCTGGAAACAGAGGAAGACCTCGGAAGACTCCCGCTGTAACCGCAGACAGTTTCCACATGGATAACGCTGCAACAGAAAAGACTGCTAATGCAGGCTTTGAGGTGACGACTGCAGAAGACGCCCAGAAACGACCAGAGAACAAGTCCAGATCTTCAGGTGAGTGGATCACTGCAGCCCTTTTAAACGCAGCGATTCGCTGTTTGGGTTTTATCATGAAATTTATACAGAAATTATTAAGGAGCTCTAATCAGATGTTTGGCACAAACTATTTTCTTAATCACTTCACATTTCAGGGTCATCCAAGGAGCTGGAGCCTATTCCAGCTGACTTTGGGTGAAAAATACATTTGGTGCTTTATCAATATTTATTATTATTGGAAAATACTCCAACAGGAGATAATGTGCAGGGGGAAGTATGCAAAGCTGAGGGACAAAGTGTAAATTTGTAGGTGAAAAAAAAAATCTGGGGCTTTGTTTTAGTGAAAGTGTTTGGACTCTGCCGGGTCACAGCAGGAGCTCTTTTACCCTCCGCAGTGCTCTGCCAGCAAAAATCACTCACACAGGAACCGTCTGTAACGTTAAAGAACCAAAGATCTCTTACACATTAACTAAGGTTCATGTTTATGAGACCACCATCAGGAGAACACTGATCAACAATGATCTGCATGGCAGGGCTGTAAGAAAGCAGCACTGCTCTCCAACCCAATAGCAAGAAAGCTGTTTGAACTATATTTTTGGACAGGTGAGACCAAAATCAGTTTAACTGGTTTGGTTTAAATGAGTCAGGCGTCAGGTTGGGCGATTGATTTTCTCCAGAGGCCACATGAGAAACTGGGACTGTTGTGAAGGGACGCACCAGTTAGCTGAAGTCAATTCTTCTCAGTATTTATCCCAGCTTCTTAAGAGGCCCTCGGGAGAATTAATTGCCCACCCCAGAGTTAGGGTCTAGGGTTAGAGTTAGGGTTAGCAGCAAGCTGTTCTATTAAGGAAGGGACAGAGAAGTGAGGAGTTCATGAAAGGAAGCAGTTTTTTTTTAAAGACCAATTCTAATATTTTAATTTTATTTGCATAATTGGGTTCTCCTGATGTTTTATATCATATTCATGCTAAAAAAAATTCCAAAGGTTCAAAAACACTTTCTTGCTTTGTAAAAGTAATTTTGATTTTATGGATTTTTTAATTAACACTGACAGAAATATGCAGGTATGTTTGTTTTCTACAGACTTTTTATCCAAGCTCTTAACAATAGTGTGAGCTGAGCTTTTTGCCGGGACTGGAGGGACCTGAGAAGGTGAAGTAAAGATGAGCTACACAAACTCAAGGTGTGATCCGTCTCTCCACAGGTAGACTCTCTGCTGCCGTCTGTCGGCTCTGCCATGGGAAGTTTTCCCCTCGCAGCCTGCGGCACGCCTTCGACAAGTGGCCCCGGGATTCCCTCAGTATTGTAGACGAGGAGTCGGACTCCGTGGCCCGGTCACCCCTTCTGTTCCACACAGACTTCCAAAGGCTGGTGGGGGTACAGGTGGACCGGGACCCCCGACTGTCGGAATTTATCTGCAAGAAATGCCATGCAAAGTTTTACAAGTGCCAAAGCATCCTGATCCGGTTTCTGCAGAGAGTCAACCTCCCGCCCGTGGGGAAGGAGAAGCTAAAAACTCAGTGAGTCAGAAAATTTTAAAACTGTACCCGAGAGTGTAAAGTTTTTTTTACTGCAGAAAAACACGAGGAATTGTTTGTGTCTGTTTCAGGAAGAATGCAAAGAGTCTGGAGTCCTCAGGAAACCACGGCTTATCAAGTAAATAAAACATTTCTTCCTTACCCCATCTTACAGAATTACGTAAGTCCAGCTGTGCTGACAGGCCGGCCTCTCTGTTTGCTTTCAGCTCCTCCATCCTTTACCTCAGACACAAAGTGCCTCCACAGTCTGGTGTCCTGGGCTCACCACCACGGAGAGGGCTGCCGCTCCTGCCCCGACCTGAAGGAGGTGCTGGAGGGCCAGTGCTGGGGCTCTGTTAAGGCTGTTTGGGGCTGTGTGGACGGTCACAAATACATCATGGACACTCACTGCAGCACCACCTCCAACCAAGGCCACAAGATGAACTTAAGCAGCAGAGCGTTAGGGAGTGGCAGTGGCGATGGAGTGATGTCAGAGGAGGAGGAACAAGAGCAGGAGGGCGAGGAAGACGAAGAGGAGCAACCTGGCAGGGACGGAATGACCTCATCGAGAAGTATTAGTACTGTGGTTCAGGGCAGTCCACCTGCAGCTCCGGGTCAGACGCAGAGCTCAGTGCTTGATGGGTGGACGGGCAGCAACGAAGGTGGGAGTGTTTACAGACTCACAGTGTGACTGTGGGTCTATCAGCCCTCTTAAATAGCTCCACTTCACAACAGCAGTTGTGGGTCAACTCGAGCCTTTTTAGGAAGCTTTTAGCATAACGTGATAATAAGAATTTACAGTAGTCCAACCTGCAAGTGCATGAATTTGTTTTCCAATGTCCCTCTGAGACAGGATGCTTCTAATTTAGACAATACTGAGAATGATGTGCAGGTCAAAGAAGGCAGTTGTGGATATTTGCTTAGTGTGGAATATGCATGAATATTTGATGTTCACACAGGTGCTCATAGAAATGCAGATACATCAGATCAATAATAGCCATGATGTCAGCAAATAAGGTGCCATTGAGCCATATCAGAGGCTGAGAACTATCTGAGCTGAGAATTTAAAACTTTAATTTAAAATTAAAAGGGAAGTAAATTACAAGAACCGAATCTTAAAAACAACTGAACAAAACTACAGTTAATACTTTTTATTTTCCTGCAGATGCTAAGACAGATGTTAAGAAGTCATCGTCATCTTAACCTTTCTCCTCCTTTCTCCTCAGGTCATAAGGAGGCCTCGTCTCCCGCTGCGGCTCAGCTGGAGGACAGGACCGCTGACAGTGATCTTTCTGACAGGTTGGTCACACAGTTCATGATTGCTGAAGACTGGTGAGGCTGATAGAAGCCCACAGCACCTGTATTAAATGTGTGTAACTCTGTGTTTGTGTCCAGGGTTGTCTCTGAGGACGAGTTTGAGGAGGGCAGAAAAGGAGGCCTGTCAGACGAGGAGGACTTTGAGCCGTATTCAGAGAAGAGGTGGGCTCAAATAGAAAAGATGGGCTTTGGGGCTTTTATCATAGAGTGTGACTGTATCACAATCACACCTGATGTAGATATAGTTAGTTTAATCTTAAGTCTTGCCAGTCAGCAGCTGTGCAGGCGCTTATTTAGATTTCAGAGGTCAGCAGGACATGAAAGCAACATATAAAGAAACACCATGCTGACGTTTCCATCACAATCCACATCTGGAAACCCACCTTATCTTAATTGATGTCGCAGAGACACGCTGAAGTACACTATCATGCAGCTTCACTGCAATAAACATGAGAAATCTGTGTCTGCACCACACACCTGAAACTGTGTGCACATACATCAGGGCAACAACACAAGTGGGTCATATGTTTTGTGGTTGTGCTGTTGATTGGCTCTTTGGCGGCAGGGGCGGGACGACCACAATCTTTACAGTTATGCAACATGTTCCGTGTCTCACTGAATTGATCTGCCGCTCCTTTTCCAGAGGCCACAGGGTGAGTGCCCCAAACAAAAGAAGACGAAGCTCGAAGGCCCAGGAGGAGCCCAAAATCAGAAAGAAACCTGGACCCAAACCAGGCTGGAAGAACAAGTTCAAACCTAAAGGGTGTGTGATGGAGCCGGACTCCTGCGTTTCTCTACAGGGGTTCCATTAAGATCGTTACCAGCGCCATAGTTTATCCATGGACTAGATTAACATTTTAGCTCCTCTGCCTTTAAGGCCACCCGCTCTTTGAGCGCCCCCTCACAAACTGCAGGTGGTGGGGCTTCTGTGGGAGATGAGGGATATCTGGTCTCTGTGACATCATCAGGCCACGAGTAGAAAAACCTGCAGGAGACTTTACAGCAGCCTGAGACTTTGGCTAACATGGATTATGTGCACATGCATGCACACTTTATCATAAACAACCACCTTTGTGACAGTATGACACTAAATAAGGAAACGCTGAGCAGGTCCACGTTAAATACACAGTAATGAAGTAATGTAGTATTTAAATGTGCAGTTTTCTCTTGGGTGCAGTTAATTTTTTGCTTCAGTGAAATAACAATCATTGTGTTTCTTTTTCAGAGAGGAGCTCCCCAACATCTACAAGTGTCCATATCAGGGCTGCACGGCTGTCTACAGAGCTCCTGATGGGCTGAAGGTCAGAGTTCACAGATTTCTGAAGCCAGGTTCAGTTGTGCAGCACCAGTGCTGATCTCCTGTCTGAATTAACATCCGACCTGCTTCTCTGTAAACACTCTAAAGTTTCTGGATCGCTTAAATATCAAACGGTAGCAGCCAGATTAACTGAAGTCTGCAGCAGGCAGCGCAAAGTGACACAACAGCGCAGATAAGACACGTCTTACATGGTGGCAGTCATAGAAGAATAGTGTAAGTCTCTGCTTCAGTCTTTACTGCTCATGACAGGTGAGCTGGTCGCAGCAGGTGGTTGAAGTCTGGTTCTATTGGACAGTTCTGAAGTAGCACTGTATAAATAAAAGGCCCTTTTCTGGTGTTACACTGAGATTTACAGTCACAGAATGGTAGCAATCTCAAAGATTATCATTCTGTCAGGTTTAAACCAAAAAAAAACATATTTAACTGAAACGGCTCATCATGAACAAACGTGCGTTACTTCATTTAAAATCAGTTCTCATCGAATGTAAAGCAGTTCAAATGAATGAGAGCACAACAGTGAAGCTCTGCCTTCATCTGTATGGATGACTGCTCGTCTTCTTGTTGGGTGGATTTTCAGAAGCACATCAAGGAGCATCATGAGGAAGTGAGGGAGCGACCGTGCCCACATCCCGGCTGCAACAAGGTTTTCATGATTGACCGCTACCTGCAGCGACACGTCAAGCTCATCCACACGGGTGAGATGTCAGACGAGGCTTCTGAAGGGATCCTTGATGTTTGCCAGCTGAGTGAATGCAGGGCTCAGCTGTTTTCACGCATACTGAGGCCAGAGAGCTGCATTTCTGTAGAATAATATATGACTGCACACTTTCCTCGGACAAGTGTAACACATGTAGTAACCATTTATGATTATACATGTGAAAGCTAGGTATTCATGTTCATGTCTGTGTGCTTCCAGAGGAGAGGAATTACATTTGTGACCAGTGCGGTCAAACCTTCAAACAGAGGAAACATCTGTCAGTTCACCAGATGAGGCATTCAGGAGCCAAGCCGCTACAGTAAGTCCTTTAACACTTGCGTAGCTCACTAGCTACTGATTTTACAAACCTCTCATTTTTTCCTGCGTCACCATCACAGAACAACAGGTAATGCCGTCAATTGAACAAGTCACTTATACTTTCAAATGCATACACAAAAATTTATGTATCTGCACGATCCTCTGGGCTGAGAGATGGGTTTGCTCCGGTGCATCCTGCTGACAGTCAAATCGGGATCCGGAGTTTGGAGGCCAGGTCAAAACTTGGCCTAGTTATTGCTCTTTAGCAGGTTTTTAGTCAAAGTAGTGCTCACATGAATGCAGGAGGTGGTCAGTATCAGAGATTCACAATACATTAGGATCAGCAAATACCTTTCTTGACTGATATCAGCAAACAAGCCTCACGGCCAGTTTTGCGGAGCCATCTTTAGCATCCATCTGGAAGGCTTTTTGCTCGTTCTCTAATTTAATGTGTGGGAAGTGATGAGCTCCAGGCCTACACACCAAAGTCCAAAGAACTACTGTAGTTTACTACTAGCTTAATGAACCTGAGGAACTCCGTAAGTGAACTGGAGGGATCACAATTACAGGAGGCCACACAGAATTTCATATTAAAGAAAAAAGAGTTTTCTAGTTTTAAACAGGAGAAATTCTAAATGCTTTTCTTTTCCTATCAGATGTGAGGTGTGCGGCTTCCAGTGTCGCCAGCGAGCGTCGCTAAAATACCACATGACCAAACACAAAGCTGAGGCCGACCTGGAGTTCGAGTGCCTGATGTGCAGGAAGCGTTTTGAAAAGGCCCACAACCTGAACGTGCACATGTCCATGGTGCACCCGCTGACTCAGGCCGAGGCTCAGAGGGGCAGCGGGGAGCAGCAGCAGACGTACTCGGACCTGCACACCATCACGCTCACCGGGGAGGTGGTGCAGCAAGAACAGGACAGGTGACAGAAGGAAGCCTCGATGCAGGGCTGCTGCAGAGGTACTTAAACTGTGGCTCAAACCACCAACGTAGCACCGTTTGATTTTAGCATCAGCAGTTAAGCTTCCATCAGATACACCCTCACACTGACGAATGCTGCAGTGCAACCTGATGCTCGAGCAGGTGGCTCTTTTATTTTCTCTAACCGCAGTATGAGCTGAAGATGGCCTTCTGAAGAAACACCACTGGTGTTCTGGATTCAGTTTCTTGCAGCTTGCAGCAGAAACAATTGTTTTTCCTGTGTTGTATAGTTGTAACCCTCAAGATTTTCAGCTGATTTGGTGAAACCACAGCAGAAGACATTAGGTCAGAGTTCAGTGTCGTACAGTATTTTTGTTACATTATGCAAATAATGTAACAATTCCTAAATTACACTGATTTAACTGCCATCGTCTGAGAAGCCACAACAAAAATAACTTTTTAAGCTTTGTGACAAACAAATTGCATCCTGTAAGTGTTTCACAATAAAACCAAGTGCTTTTATTGTGAAACAGCAGGAGTAGGAAATGTGAGGCTGCTCTAGCAGTGAGCATATAGACGGTGGCGCACCACATATCACATCTAAAACTGGTGTGATTGTGATTCTGTAAAATCTCTGAGGATTATAACTTGAAAAGACAACAGCCACTCGTGGTGCCTCTGTTGCAGAGTTTATGCTGTCAGCGAGACAGTACGGTGGCCCTGAGAGCTCAAAGCACTGCCAGTTGATCGACAATACACAAAAAAATTAACAAACACTGAAAATAATGCTGAAAAGTAGAGCAGACAAAGATAACAGCTCAAACATGATAGAAAAACAACTTCAGTAACAAGTGACAATAATGTTGGAATATAAGCTACAATTTAAATTTACATTAAAGTGTATCAAGTATTTAAGACTGTTGCTCAGACATACAAAAGCAGATTTTGTAGACTTTATGATTAAAAGCTCTGAAGATCACCGTGGTATTAACCTAAACAGATAATTTCATTAAGAGCTGTTCACATTCACACTAATGACTGTTTAACCTGCAGAAATGCAGCTGGAATGCTGCATTCTTCCCGGGATGTGCTGCACAGTGAGTTCCAGGAACATTCAGCCAGGTTTTCTCATGAGCTCACTGCGTTTATTAAGTTATTACAAAGTGTTCTTTTGAATGCAGCAGTGAAAGGGCTTCAGCTGTACATGTGTGTAAGAAAGTGTGTAATGTGTACAAACGTGTAAATAAAACTTTGTACAAAGCTGAGTCTGAACAGTGAAGTGTTGCAACACTTTCTGAAACATTAGTGTAGAGAGAAGTCGGCAGATCAGAGGAAGTCCATCTCCGGGCTGAGGCTGGGGGGCTCAAGCTGCACAGAGAGCGCTGCGGCCAGCTCTGGGTCCAGTTCTGCACACTGGGTCTCCAGCTGGACGGAGGAAACCACAAGCAGACGGGCAGGACAAGAAGGAGGGATGAAGGTGAGTGGCAGAGGTGTGAAAGGGGCAACTGGTAACACACTTGCTGCTGTAGCTTCTGCTCACCTGTCTGAGCTGCCCTGCAGAGAGTGCACTCGGGGGCGTCTGTGAGACGGCGCTCAGGAGAAAGTGCTTGGTGCGGCTCAGGACGTGGGACGGCTCCGCCTGGCAAAAAAGAGCCAATGTTGTGACTCCAGAGTTTTGGTGTGAAATGGTGCCATGCGAGCAGACAGAAAACAGTACAAACCATCAGCTGCGCCTCAGAGGATTCGGTAGAAGGCGCCGGTGTGTGTCCTTCCAGGAAGAGCTGCAGTGCACTCAGGTAGCAGACGGTGGCAGTGTGGAGGAACCCTGAACAACGCACCGCTCTCTGCAGAAGCTCGGCGCTTTGCAGGAGCAGCAGACTAAACAAACACAAAAGGAATTTAGAAGGTCCAACAGCAAAAACAGGACGTGGCACTCGAGAAGTTTGAGTGTGAGGTCTGTAATAAGTGGAAATTCTTCTATGAGCTAATTAGGGCAGCACGGTGGTTAACACTGCTGCCTCATAGCTAGAATAACATCTAGAAGGTCTGGGTTCGATTCCGGCCCTGGGCTCTCACTGTGGAGTTCATATGGTCTGCGCGGGTTTCCTCCCACAGTCAAAGGTTAATTGGTCACTCTAAATTGCCCAATTGGTACAGGGGGTACCCTCACCCAGGATAAGTTCATCAAATATGATTGTAGCTTCCAACCGGACGTACGTGTGTGTTCATCACTAACGTGATGATGCAGCATTAGCACACAGCTCCACTACGGGACCCCGACACTCACCTGCAGAAAGCCCACGGCATTAATTTTGTGAAGTCGTCTGATGTCACCATGGTAACCGACTGATAAATGCTCTGCTCTGGATTTAAATGGGGAAAAAGCACATCAGTCAAACCACATCAAACGATGAGAGCATTTAACTTGAGGAGCGAGCCGGAGCTGAACTGATGTTCACCGTACCGCTTGATTTAAAGATGAGCAGCCAATCAGAGGAGTCCACCAACACCGCCAGGAGCTCCGTGCAGAAGCTGCTGGCTCCTTCATAGCTCCTCTCCTACAGAAACAACCACACACAGGAAAAACACTGCACCTTTTAGCACTCATTTAATTTTGCATCAAGGGAAATCTGTGTGTATTATTCACACAGATTTCCCTTGCTGTAATCGTTACATACTAGACATTAAAAACTGCACTGCGGCGCTAATTAATGATGGCAGCCTACACATTTTAGAAAAATGGGTAAATATAGGGTTTAAATCACTGATGCTATATTCATATAGCATGTGTGTCGCCATAGTCATTGTTTCGTTGTAGTCGCGGTGTTCTTGGACTGTTTCTGTGCAGTTACCTGAGGATAGAGGAGCGCTGTCAGGTAGTCGTTCACACACAGGAAGAGGAGGAAAACGAGCGCCTGGAAGCGATAAGAATAAGATGGAAAGTTTGAAAAAGGCACCAACAGGTTTGGATTGCCTGAAGTGTTTTCTTCCCTTCATCTAAAGTTTTGATTTATTCGACTTTTACCCACTAAAAACTGGATTACGTGAGCTCCTGTTCTGCTCTGACCAGAATGCTGCGATGGGATTTGAATAGATTGGAATGAGCCTCAGTCAGCTGCTTAGAATCGCTCCATAAAGCCACACAACCTTTTCCTGAAAAGCTTTGCAGCTGCAGGTGAAGATTCAACCCTGATCCAAATAATCTTTGTAGCTCGTCTCACTTGAAGGCCGCCTTTCTTCTGATTGGCTGCCCTCAATGAAAACAAAAGGTTTTTAAAGTGGAACTTAACAGCATGTAAAACTGGTTTTATGCTCTCACCTGTCTGCATGCAGAGTCTCTGTGTGGTTTCAGGAAGTTCAGCGCAGCTCTGAAGTTCTGCCCGTTTCCCTCACAGCGCCGCCAGGCACGGTGTAGGCTGGCCGCCAGCAGCAGAGCTGCAGCTGGAGGCGTCTGCAGCAGCTGGCCTTCTCCCAAACTGCAGAGCAGGTGGAAATTTAAACAAGTTAACCCGGAGTTTCTGCAGGTTCATCGAGGAAAATTAAAAACCTTTGAGAGGCGTAACTGTAGGCAGGAAGGGGAGTTCTTCTGACGTCATCATAAAATCAGGAATTCTTATTATTATTTCTTGAAATAAATAAGAGTCCAAAATTTGAAAGTGTTGTGCGACCCGTTCAGGTGGTTACCTGCAGGCCCAGTGCTGGCAGTCTGTGAGGAGCTGCAGCTGCTCCGGCAGAGACTCTTCATCACAGAGACGACGCCACAGCGACAACAGGACCGCACGCAGACGCTGCCACCAGTGCTGCACACAGACACACAACAGAGATGCCACAATGATTCCATCATCTCCAGCAACATCACAGACCCTCCTCCACCATCACGGGATATTCTGAGGGTACCGGTTGGCCGGCAGGCGGTGATTTTGTCAGAATGGAAGGATTCATTTTAACACATCGTACCACCGTTGAGACCAACAGAAGAGGACAGCACCCGCTGATCTGAGTCCAGGCTTTGTTGACTTCTTCTCTGGGCCGTCCACAGTGTACGCTGGCGCCTAACAGACCCTGGAGGGAAACCAGAGTGAGCACACTCACGCTCAGCAGCAAGGCGCCTACTGGAAGATCTTTAGATTTCAGAAAGCCGATTCTTACTCTCAGGAAGTGTGCAGTTATCTGGCAGGACAGCAAGCCGGCTGGAGAACACGCCTTCCTCTAACAGAGGGGATCAGAGTACAGGTGAGGAAGGAGGTGAGCGAAAAAAAGTGTTTCTTCTAAATTCTAATCAGATGAAAACGTTCAGTGGGCTGCGCACCTGATGCTGGTTGATGTGTTCCAGCAGCGTGTTGCAGCTCAGTGTTGTCCTCCCTCCTTCAGTGTTTACTTTAATCAACAACACACCTGGAAGAGCCAGCAGCACTCTGAGACACACATGCGCGCACACACACACACACACACGTCTCAGTGGATTTGCACTTACCGTGAGCAGAGCAGCATCACAGTAGGAGCTGTGGCTCATGTATACAGTTAGATACGTGATCTTAAAACTCTGGATTTGTGGTTTCATTGGGGGGGGGGCGGCGATGGTGATGAACAGAAACCCACGGAGCTGGAAATGTTCAGCATTACTGCTTCACTTTCATTCAGACGTAAAATCAATAAGAAATATGAAAAAATATATAAGCTTTTTTTGCATGTGTGACCAAAAATTGGGGAATGGCAACATTATATATTCACAGTGATGCAGTGAGGAGAACAACACTGTCCACACCCTGTAACCCCCCCCCTCTATAAATCCCACCCAGGGCTTTCAGGGGTTAGGCAGACTCACACATAACTGTACCTGTTCCACGTGCACAGCGTGCGCTGCAGGCTGACCTCAGCGCTGATGCTCTGGGAGGTCACTGCAGAGGAGCGTCTCTGGAACACCTCAAACAGGAAGTCAGCTGTGCCCCCACCGCTGCCGGACGGGCTGCTCACTTCCATCTCATAGACGAGCTCCTGCGCGCGCACACACACACACACACAAACATGGAAGTGTTACACAACTCCAAGAGTTCACCAGGAGGAGCTTAAAGGATTGTGGGACAAGTCTTTCTATATGCAACATGTTAATATACATAAATGAGAAACATGATGGATTTTAAAAGACATTATTTTAAAAGAAAACAGTAATTGATATCGAGTAAATGGACTCGTTTGCAGTGAAATGTGATGTGGAGCATGGCCACCTTTTCCATTATATCCAAATTGTTCATTTTCACTTCTATTTTCCAAGATGATAAAGTTCCAGAATAATCATAAAATATAACAGACTGAAGGTTGCCAATGACGCAGTACTTTAGGCTGACCCGTCAGTGCCACTGATCTCTGCAGCTTGTGCTGAAACCGAGCAGAGCCTCGTTTTCTGCCTTCCTTGTGTCTTTACATCCTGTCAGTTCGTGCATAAATATGGAAGCGTTTCGGTGTGGTGCAGTTAGCGTGTCCACACCTGGAGCCTGGACATGATGTCTGGCAAACAGGTTCCTCTAGCAGGCTCTCTGTG
>VUQK01029263.1:4572-20676 GCA_015106715.1 Bujurquina vittata | reverse complement strand
CTCTAGCAGGCTCTCTGTGCTGTGGCGCCTCCGGGCTCTGCCAGGTGCTGACATCAGATATTAAGCAGAGTTAAACGAGCACCACATGTACAGACTAATAAAATCTGCTCCTTTATTTGTGCTGTCCACACTTTTTTACACATCGCCTGAACATTTCACCACTCCCACTGCAGCCTTCTTCAAACACAACCCTGCAGCATCACTTCTGTATTTTAAGGATTTTGCACGTTAGCATTCACTGCTAGTACCTTAGCTGCTGGTCCATGATGGCATTAAGCAGCTGAGTGCAGAGGTGTTTCATGTCTCCTCCACAGCCTCCCTGCTCCTCTGGACCAGGCAGGTAGAGCTCCAAGCAGGCCCAGCGCTGGTACTCCTGACTGCACAGGGAAATACAATCCAATGAAAGGAGGCCCACCTGCACCTCCCAGGGAAGCAGCGCCACTTGAAGCCATCCAGAGATGCATAAGGTCACAAACCTGAAGTGCTCTGATTTGGTGTGTTTTTTGCTTTTTATGGGCAGAGCTGCTAAACGTATAGATCAATATCATATCCTGACACCCCTGCAGACACACACACACACACACACACAGAGTGTCTTTCTGTTGTGTGTTTGCCGTCTTACCGTTCAGCATCAGACAGGGCGTCCTCGCTCCTCTGCACTCTGAGCTCATTAGCCAGCCACTCTGAGAGCAATAACTAGACAAACATAATGACAGGTAATGATTATTTTAGTCATCAATACAAAAACTCCATGAAACAGTTTTCTCGAGGTCACTTTTAAATATTGGTGGTTGTTTGATTATTAGTACAAAGTTTAAGGACATTTCAGCAGTTTTATGTGTCCTGAAAAAAAACTGTGCGCCTACTATTTACTTTACCAGAAGCCATTTCACACACACACACACACACACACTCTGGTATTTAGGATCATTTGTTCCACAGGAGGAAATCAGGCGGTCCAGCCTTACCCGATACTGCGGCCTCTGTCCGAGCTGCTGGAAGGCGGCGTGCCTCCACAGATGCCAGGCGGTCTTCCTCCAGCTGTTGTTGGAGTCAGTGATGCTGCTCCACAGGCCGGGCAGGTTCTCCTCCAGCTGTTCACTTGGTTCAGCATCAGCTAGAGTCCGTCTGACCTCAGGTAAGAGTCGTGGGATGAGGTAGAGGAGCTAAAGACAGTTTAAGATAATGTAAGGACGGAAGGCCCGGAAAAGCTGCTAAGATGGACGACACGATGTAATAAAGTCAGGAAGTGTGCATCGTTTATTCTGGCTCTTTAATTGACTTTCTCGATTAAATAAAAAGGTACAATTCCAAGTAGTACGCAAAGAACACAAGACTAAAGATGCGGTTTGCAGTGACATTCACGATACTGCGTGTAGCAGTATATTTATGACTGGACGTGAGAGAAAGCC
This sequence comes from Bujurquina vittata, assembly GCA_015106715.1. Taxonomy (NCBI): domain Eukaryota; kingdom Metazoa; phylum Chordata; class Actinopteri; order Cichliformes; family Cichlidae; genus Bujurquina; species Bujurquina vittata. The sequence goes on along the minus strand of VUQK01029263.1, from coordinate 19,264 downwards.
TAAGAGGTGCCCTTCAACAAACTGTCACAGAGAAATGGTTCTAGAAAGGTCGGGATAAATGCACCAGGCGTGTAAAAACAACAGCTGTACCTTCCTGTAGAGGCTACGGGGGATCCAGTCCTGCTGTGGAGGCACTGAGTCCCCTCTGCAGATCCCATAACACACAGCTGCAACACACAACCTGGACAACCACAACAAGCCAAATCACTCTTACTGAACACATACTAAAGTCATAAAGATGAGGCTCGTATGCATCTCCAGCCATTGTTAGTTACAGGTGCAGCGGGTAATCACCAAAAAGGGATTTCCACACTCTTAAATAAGTCAAATCTCTGCTGAAGCTCGTAAAGACACGATGTTACATAAAGAGATGGCCTTTAATAACTAGGTAACTAAAATACAAGTCTCATGTCATCCTAACACAAACAGCAACACACAAAACTCATCAACTCTACATGATGCACGTTTCTGGCTCCTTGATGGAATCTGATGAACACTAAAAGTCAGCATCCACACACGGAAAACCTGACCTGGCACAGAAGAGCATGTTGGTGCGTGTGCTGCAGGGCAGCGCCGAGCCGAGAGCCTCTTCCACAGGTACCGGCTCGAGCCGAACGGGCGGCACCAGCTGAACCAGAGGGCTGTGGGACACGGAGGCGTGCAGGTGGACCAGGAACGCTGCCAGGCCGAGCACGTGGGCAGCGTTCAGAGACGGCCACTGCAGAAGAATTCAGCACAACTGATTAAACGCTAAAAGAAAATGTACAACAATCCGTGGCACAAATATATAAATGGAGGGAGAATTAATGTAGGTTTTTGCACCTGGTTGTGAAACAGGTCCCAGAGTCGGTGTAGAAGGCTGGAGAGGAGCTGCGAGTTCCCAAGCAGAGCGCTGACGAACCTGGAGGCCCACGGGCTTTGTCTGAGCACACAATTACAGCAGTGACACTTACTGTAGCCCCTCAGTCGACTGAGCGCTCTTCCTGCAGGTGTTGCTGCTCCACATTCAATCGATTTAATGCATTGCTGAGCAAAATGCCGAGTTTGCCGTTCTCAGCAGCTCTTTAAACATGAAGGTTGTGAATCATTGTATTTCTGATTTAATACTTTAAAACCTTCAAAAATGAAAGCTTTCATCAGAAAGCGCCGGCTCAGCAGAGCACGTAAACTCGGGACAGACCAGAGAGTCAAACCAACAACCTTTTTTTGCTCTGAAGTGACAAATACTGTATTTTCTTCTTACTACAGGGATGAACAAATAAAAACGCACAACCTGCTGGTGAAAGTCTTACAGCTTGCTGAGGGCACTTGTTTTCTTTACTTAATATTGTGCTCTGTTAGCCGGACAGAAGAAACTCATGTGACGACGCCTCATCGGGTTACTTATTGTCATATTTAAATGAAATTCTGTGCAAAAATAAGTACATACATGGAAACTATTTTCAAGATACCTGAACAAGCCAAAGGCCTCAAACAAACCTGCATCAGTGCTCGCAGATAAAGGTGATCAACACAAACACGTGCCGCACACATTTTGTGGTCATTCTCATTAAAAAAGATGCACATTTTGCTTTTATCACAACTTCAAATCCATCAGATCAGAATCAAGATTTCGGATTAAGTATCATACATTAAAACCTGCTCAGAAACTTCCACCCTGTTATTGCAGAGCTCTTCAATGATCTGAAATCAATCACTCTGATAGGAAGAAAGTTTTGTGCAGACTTCAGAAGCTGTGTCCAGGTCCTACTCACTTATTAGGAGGGTTTGCTCGGGAAGCATCTAGCATGCACTGGCAGAAGTTTCTTAAGATCATATTGACAACCTGAGGATGTGACAGAGAGCGACAATAAAAAATACACACTGAAAACCAGCCGCCGCACACAGCAACACAACCCAAAGACTTCCATCAGTGCTTACTTTGACGTGGAGCTCAGAGGACGGAGGAGCGTCCGCGTGAAGTCTGACGACCGTTTGTCCAATCAGATCATCGGGACGACCGGGGAAGATTACACTGAGCGTGTGCGAGATCCTGGACAGCTGGGCCGACACGTCTGAGGATGCATGAGGATGGTGACGAGTCTGAACGCCCAGCGTACCGACATGCTCGCACAGCATGATCCTCAATCTAAGCCTTCATCAGAGCTACAGGTGACACCACTTTGTATACAAGACACCCCATTGGATCAATCCAATATATAGCACCATTTATATTGTAAAGACCCTACAATAATTACAGAGAAGCACATCCTTCAGTGACTGAGCCTTTAGCACACACACTGTGTCCCTGAGTGACATACTGTGGCGCCATCTTGTGGTTTAAAACAGAACAACCCAAAGCTTCATTTCAATGAATGACTCCTCAATGACTCGTCTGGTTTCAAAAAGTTCAGTCTTTTATTTACAGCTATTTTATTAAGTGAGTTTTTGAATGGCCCTTTTTAATTTGAAATTTCCAGTCGAATAAGATATGCGAGTATAAAGCTGATGGAGTAAGGAAAAAAAAAAAAAGTATTTACATTTTGAAGTAGAAAAACACACTGTACCATCAGCTGCATGTAAAAGAAACCAAAATGATTAGCTAGATATCAACAATAATAAGGACAAAGCTTGATTTGATGTTTAGCTACATTAAGGAGTTTAAACTATCTGCTAAAATACTGGAAGCCAAATTTAAGCGCACGCTCGGATGTGAGGTCTGTGTGGATGCTTAACATATTTATTAGAGCACCGCCCAGTGTAAGCTTTATGCCACAGACGCATTCAGTTAACAGCAAAATCATTTGTTTCTGTAATGCTAAAATAAAATTACTGTTATCCACGAATTTTCAAACTTACTGTTTTACAAAAAAAGCAGAAAAAAAGTAAAGCTCATTATTTTTGATTAAGATGCCAAATTAGTCATTTACTTCCTGAGAAAATGTGAATTCAGTTTTTTTCCTTTGGCTCATAAATAATAATATAATTTTATTTTTAAACCAGTTTGAAAGATTTCTAAAATATTTCACAGCAGGTGGTCTAATGCATTTGTTAAGCCGTGAATAAATAAAGATAAATAAACCATCCCACCTCCGTCATTTCCATCAACGACCAGCTCTGCAAACTCCTGCAGCTGGATCCTCAGGACCTCGGGGGGGTCGTCGGTACCGTCTGAGCACGTGGCGCTCTCTGAAAACAGGACACGATCACAATCCCAGCTGTGAGATTCTTGCACTCTTTGAAATTTGCTGGCTGCAGGAGGCTGCAGGGATAAAATGAACTCAACACAGTTGGTGCACGTGCATCCAGGTACCTAAAGCTGACACGGTGTAACGACCAGCAGATGTGACCTCACCAGCACAAAAACACTCATTATGGGGGCAATAAGACCCCGCCCCCTCCACCATCTTCTGAGCTACTGAGGTCACCTGAGGCAAGGTGTGAAGTTCCCTCAAACCATTCAGTGTGTGTTTTATAAGAATACCCACGATTCTGCTGCCTCTGCTTCTGGCAGGACTCCATGTAGGATGAATACTGTGCTGCGGGGATCTTATCTGCTCTGAACACACACAGAAAAAAAGGTCACATTGTTGCTAATAAGCAATAATAATATTAATGTGATGAAAGAATAAACTGGGGGAGAAAATGCTGCACAGATACGATGAACTCACCTTTTCAGAGCTTCGATGAAACTCATTCGTGCATCAGCTTTCACGGGGAGCTGCGAATAAAAGACACTTTATCCATGCCGTGCAACAAAAATGCAGCTTCACACCTGAGAATGTGCGGAAGAATATCAGGTGGGACAACAGGAAGTGCTTACCACTCTCGGAGCGAGCAGAGCAGGAAGGAAGCGCGTCAGGAAATACGGCCTCCGGAAAATGCTGTGAGAAGACCGGAGCGTTTAAGGACCTTCAAGTAACAGGTCCCCCCCCCAGTTAGGCCTGTGTCTGGTATGCTTACCTGGCCTCCATGACTGTGGCAGAGATTCTGCCTGTGCTCTCAAACAGAGACACCGCCTTCTCCACATCCTGGGCAGCCTGGCACTGAGGCTGCAGACACACACACATTGTGCCGTTACTACACTCAGGAACCACTGATTACACATATGTCAACAGCAAGTTTGCTCTTATTTGCCAGGGAGCCTTTTTCTATAACACAATGAACTGCAAACTGCACACACAATGGCTCATGGTTACTTTGAAGAGAGCAAAGGGAGCACATCTCATAAATAAGCTCATTTCAATGTAGATCTCGCTCACAGCAAGTGAAATAATTGTTTGTTGTTAGCCAGTGGATCAAGCTCTCAGATGCTATTACAATCTATACTTGCATATATGAATTAGAAACAGTTAAATGAATGCATCTGTGTGACAGAACATGTGGCCTTTTTGAGCCCTGATACGCGTTATTTGCTGCATCTCATCCAGTTTACACACACTTCTTGTATCCAAATGATTTACAGGTGGCGTTTCCACCACCTCAATATAATAAACTTTACAGAAGTACCTAAAAGGATTTGTAGAAAATTATTTCCAGTGCTCAAAACCTTCTGTGTGTGCAGCTAGAATGACAGAAGGTTGAAACAAGAAAACCTCCATTAATTTAATTAAATTCTTCAGACATAATAAATGAAGCCCATTTGCAGTCTACAGTTCTCCAACATGCATCTGTATTTGCTGACTTACAAAAGAATAGAATAAAATAGAATAGAATAGAATAGAAAAACAGCATAGAAAAGAAAATGAAGCAACATCTCCGCTGTGTGTCACTCATACCTGCACCGATGCACCTGAAACATCCTCATACAAGCCCATGTCCTCCACTGACTCCTATATGCACGCGCACGCACGCACGCACACACACACACACACACACACACACACACAAACGCACACACACACACACGCAGTTGTTATTTTGCTGTTGGGAAAAATCAAAGTAACAGTAATAAACGTAAATAAGAAATGAGCTCTTATTTGGTTCCTTTTTCTTCTTACTTTGAGGTCAGCCAGTCTGGTCTTAGCCAGTGAGACGTACTCCATCAGGAGGCAGCGGTGCTTCACAGGTACGTATGGAGGGTGGAGGATGTGAACCTAGCAGGGGGGAAATGACAGTGAGGTGTCGGAGCCGGGCGATTGCGCTGCGTCTTTTACAGCTTACACTCTCCAGGAAAAACTGTCTCTGTGCTAGCATTTGTTCCCAGAGGTGTAGATTCCTCAGGATCACAGCTGTTCACGGGCAGCACAGAAAACTTCCTGAAACTATCGGGAAGTGATGTGGACTTTGTTTTGCTGGCAGCTGAGAAGGCGAGCATTCTATGGAAGCAGTTTTTCTGTCCCCGTGTCCTCAGAACTTAATCTTTAAATTCCAATAATGATTCAAAATAACTCATATCAGCCATGGAGTGGTGAGACCTGCTGCTAGAAGGACTTCTGCTGACTATAATTACACTCTCACGATCTCATTTTACACAAGCAATGTTCAGTAATGTAATAAAAATACCTGATAATGAGCACTTTACAAAATGCACAATTTGAATGTATAATTCACGTCATTATGTAAATGTGGAGCTAATGCTCCAATATCGATGATGGCACTAATGCATTACTGCACGCCAGTGAGCAGATTGTTACATAACAGTGGAGTTCAATGATCAGACCAATGGAGCGTCAAAAGTTGTGTCACATATTCGAGTATCAGGATCACCTCCTGATTAAATGTTACACCTCCACAGACAACAGCGAGAAGAATCTTACTGAATCTAATGAGGATGATGAGTCTTCAACCAGCTGAGATAAAAATACGGGGTTTGGCATGCTAAATTCTAGTAGCCTGCAAATCCAGCTTATTAACACCCTAACCCGAGGCGTCAGACTGAAGCTGGATCAGTGCATCCTGAGGAAGTGTAAACCGTGCATTCTGATTCTCAGAGATGTGGAGGTCACCTTGAGGTATTGCGGAGGTTCAAAAGGCACGAGGTCAGAGAGGAACTTCAGCAGGAACACCAGCGATTTCTTACTGTTCGCGTGGCAGCTGCTGCCTCCACCGAACGCCATCTGGGAAGGCAGAAAAAGATCCTGCTGTTACATCACTGTCTCAGTCTATGAGAGAAAAACACATTCCCAAAATGATACTAGGACTGCAACCACTTATAGAAGGGGTCCAAGAAGCCCCGAGGAATTCGGATCCATCTGTTACTGCCTGGATCTCTAATAGAGCAATCAGTCTCTCAGATCAAACCAAAATCAATGCTAATCCATAAAACTACACAGCAAACAAAGCCGCTGATAATTGCATCAAAGCAGCACTAATGCAGATATATTGAACTATTAACAGGTGCTCAGAGGCTGAAACCTTGAACCAATCGCTGTAGGAGGAGAAGACACCGGGTCCTTCCAGTCCAGCCTGTCGAGCCAATAAGAAGGCGGTTATCAGGTTCTCGAGATCGTAGCTTTCAAATGCAGAGCTCAGCAGTCTGGACAGCAGCTCTGCAGAGACACAGAAACAGGACGTAAGACTTCCCCCTGGCTGTGGTAATGGAGTAGCACTAAAGCCTTCATGCTTACCTTTGAGGCTGGGCTGCGCACAGCGGTAGTAAACCAGCAGAGTGGAGAGGAAGCACAGGACGTGCTTCCAGTTGACTTCGTGGGTTTCCAAAACCTGCTGCAGGTGACGAAGCAGCTGCTCCACACTGAAGATCGCAGCCAGCTTTACAGGACGGCAGCAGCACAGAGCAGTTACTCAGCAACAGCAACAGTACTCAGCAACAGCACTCAGCAACAGCAACAGTGCTCAGCAACAGCAACAGCACTCAGCAACAGCACTCAGCAACAGCAACAGCACTCAGCAACAGCACTCAGCAACAGCACTCAGCAACAGCACTCAGCAACAGCACTCAGCAACAGCACTCAGCAACAGCACTCAGTAACAGTAACAGTACTCAGCAACAGTAACAGTACGCAGTAACAGTAACAGTACGCAGCAACAGTAACAGTACTCAGAAACAGTAACAGTACGCAGTAACGCTCCCCGCTGAATACTGACTTTTAAAACGTGGTTCGTTTTCGCTCAAAGATTAAAGCATTAATCCTGAGGAAGAAAGCAAGATGGCAGCACTGATGCAGAGGAGCAGACAATCAAAGTGCTCCTCCAAAAAACAAAAGACACCCTCTCAAGGCTCTGGAACAGTCTCACATGAAGTCCTGTCCTTTACTTACTGATTCTATTATAAACTTTAGCCTCAGGACTTTTTGTTGCTCACCTCATCCACAGGAAAACTTGTGGATGAGGTGAGCTTCAGCGGGCACCAGATCTGATTACTGAGACTGAGACAACCGGTCAGCCACGTGCACAGAGTGCACGTTACTGGTTAATAAGAAATTGACATACAGATTAATAGAGAACACAAAGCCAGCTGCAGGTATTACACTAAATATTTACCTGACGGAAGAGTGAAGTCAGAGAGCGGCTGGTTTTAGCAAAGGTCCACTCGTTCTGCAGGGTGACGGCATCTGACACTGACAACAGATTTCACGTGTTCAGTGATTTCTGCAGCATAAAACTTGTAGCTGAACTTTGACCCCTATTTAAGGTCTTTCCAGATGATTGTAGGTGCAGAGAGTCGAGGCCATTTTCACCATAAAAACTATTAAGATCTGTTTGAAATGAGCTGCGACACGTCTTTACCTTTCAATCGTGGCTTGTAGGTGAGAGTCTGCGTGAGCGAGTGAGTGAAGAAACGCTGCAGGACTTCAGCTGAAACTGAAACTCCACAAAGGGAAGCGTCAAAAATCTGAATCCTGCAGGAAACACAGAACAACAACATGGTCAACAGGTTTAACCCTCTGAGGTCATCATACAGCGCAACCCCCCCCTAACCCTGAGGAGGCCACACGAGGAAAAGATGAGAAGAGTTTTGAATACAAATAAATAAAAACAGAAACAACATGATCTGATTGGCTGGGGTTAGAGGCGGGTAGGATTGAGGTTGTCACTGAGGAAGGTGTTGGGTGCACTGCTACAGCCTTTTCAGAACCGGACAACTCAGCTGCATTGCTGCCGTGTTGATTACACTCGAACACCAATCGATAGAAACGGCTGAGTCGTCGATCCTGTTTAACTGAAGCCTGCTGCCTGTTGTGCGTGCACGGTGGCTGTTCTGTAATTTGAGTCCTGCATGTTGCAGGAAGATCTAAACGTCAGTTTTTATCTCTAAACTTGGAGTGACACATTTATACTCAGGTCTCTTTCTCAACCTCAACAAGACCGTGTGATTGCATGAAAGGCTAATAAGACCAGAACCATAGGTCAGCTCCTGCTGCAGCAGCCTGCAGCGTCAGACTCTCGTCCACAGCATCGAGAAGCCCTGAAGGACAGAAAACAATGAAATCTTAAAAAGAGTGGCTAAAAACTCCATTTATACCGAGACATCTTAACAATTAAAGAAGTTAAAAAAAATGCTTTCAAGTGTGAATCAAAGTGCTTCGGTAAATATTTTACAGACACGGGACGGGGAGAGCGCAGACTCACAGAAGAGCATGTCGTCGAGAACCGAGCAGCAGAGCAGGGAGATCCTCCGGCCTGCAGCTGCTGGAGCGGCGCTCAGCTCGAAGCCTGCTCCCACCAGGACGCCGACCACAGCTGAAACACACCAGACCTTCTTAATGTGCTTCTTAGCACTCATCATCACCTCAATTATTTTAGGTTCTTTACAAAATTCCTTCTTTTCCTTTAACTGTTCCCGTGCTGGACGCATGGTTCAAACAATGAGGTCAGTGTATGTTCAAAAAAAACTACTCTCAGCTTTGCATACTGGCAAAGAGAGGGAAGATCCCCAATATGCTCATCTCATCCATATAGCCACGCCCACCCACTGTTCAAACCTTCTGTTTATGGCCGGCTGCCAATCAGAACAAAGCTGGCTTAAAGGGGGGAGGGGAGAAGCTAAAACAGCTGCTTCAGACAAACCGAGGGGGCGGCACCAAGACCGTATAAGGAAACACAAGGATTTAATTGACCTTTGAGTCATGCAAAGCTTCTCCAGTCCGAGACTAAAAGTATTTATTAGGAAACGAGTCTTTTGGAAAACAGAGAATCAGAAATGAGCGCCGCCTACTTGTCAGCACTCTCTGTTGAACTTGTTTGGTCTCCTCTTCTTCCTGCAGAGGCCTCCATCCACACACAGCCTTCAGCTGGGACACCAACCATGATCTCACCTCTTCATCACTAAACAGAGGGAAAAAAAAGGGGGGGGTCAAAGTACAGCTCAGATCCTAAGTATCTGGACAGTCACACTGTTTTGATTTTCAGCTCTGGCATTTCTTACGTCTCTAAAATGTCCTTCAGATTGAGGATGTTGTAAAAGTGAAGATGATACACGACCTCCAGGTTGGGGAGCCTCTGGAAAAAAACGTTACAGACACAATTTAATTATTGCTCAGCTGTAACACAGCGACGTGAGATGTTATTTGAGTTATGGCCATTCTCCTCTGACATCAACAAGGCTTTTTCTCCCAGAGAACTGTCGCTCGGAGCGTTCTCTGTAAACTCTGGAGACGACTGTGTGGGAAAATCCTACGGGTCAGCAGTTTCTGAAATCCTCAGACCATCCGAGTGGCTGCCATGTGATTGGCTGATTACATATGTGTGTTAACGAGCAGCTGAACGAGTGTACCTAACAAAGTGGCCGCTGAGTGTATGTATCAGAAAGCCAAGCTGAGTTTTGCACACTTTTTGTTATGCAAGATAAAAAAAAAAAATGGCAGCTGATGATGAAGAAAATTATTTTAACTCTGATTTCTGAGTAAAATCTAAGCATATGAATTTCATTGGAGCAACAAATTGTACAATAAGATGTAACTCCAATGAATTCTATGGGAAAACAAGCTTTTGCTCTGTGACCTCAGTAAACAATGATGTCATTGTGTCCATCTTTTATTTACAGTGTATGAGCTCCGGTGTGTGCACACACCTGATCTCTCCTGTACTCCTGCCAGAGCAGTTTGGGGCAGATGGCTCCTTGTGACTGCAGTTCTCTGCTGGATGCCAACAGAACACACAGCTGGACCTGGAGGGAAACCGGGAACAGGACTCAATTCAGGGAAAAAGGCAAAGCTGGAATCAGGGCGTTTGCTTCTACTGCTGCACCATGTTCAGCAGCAGGCGGAGCTGGTGGGGCAGCCATTTCCAGCTGTGTCAGGGAGTGACTGATGCATCATTGTTCCTGATGTTTCCACCACAATCGCATAAAAAGGTCAAATGCTCCAGCAGATACTCACTCTCTGAGGGGAAGTGAGCAGCTCTCTCTTCTCCTCCACCTCCGTGATCTCCTTCAGCCTCTCCAACACCGTCTTCACCGACAGCACCGCCACAGAGACACCCAGCTGAGCAGCCCGACGCCTCAGCTCACTCGCTGGCCACACGCAATGCAACACAAAACATTCACTTTATGCCACAGTTGTGTTGTTTTCACGGTGCACACACAACTAAAGGAGTGGGTTGCCCCCACTTCTACATGTGTTTGAACAAAGACAAATTCCCTGTTAACTGCAGGAACGTGCAGTGACAGCTGTACAGTACAGTAGCATAGCACAGAAATAGCATTGGCGAGAAAAATTCACATTGCAGGTTTTTTGCTTTCACAAATCAGCAGAGAGAAATGAAACAGATTAAAGGGGTAGTTGTTGGATTACAGGAACCAAAACACTTTAGCCAGGAAACTGTTGTGCGATCATAAAAAGATACTTTTGGCTGCTTCCTTGTCCCCATGGATCACAACATCAGTCGCAGTTTTACACCGGATGCCCCCTCCAGATGTAACCCTGAAGGGGTTTTGTGTCTCCAGCTGGAATCGAACCAGCATCATTTTGCTCGCCAAGTGAATATGTTAACAACCACAGCCTGGAGTCAATGAATTTGACCCCATCGACTGTGTTTGTGCCGTTTTTAATGGAATTATTTGTCCTTCCAAGAAAGTTTGTGCTTCGTGGTTTGGTGCGTTAAATTGTAGCATTTTGTTACTCTGTTGATTAGCACTGCACAACGTGTTCTTGTGACAAGGATGAGTACTCACCCAGCAGCGTCCCAGTGATGGTGGACGACAGACCTTCAGCCTGAGTCCGCTCTCCATTCTGACAGAACCGGTTGAGTGGATCCGGTTGCTATAAAAGATTTTAAAAAATGTGACTGTGCATTATTACACATTGAGTCCACAGATTGGCCTAAAATCTTAATTGCGTAGTGTGTTCCACTCACCCCGACCTCCCTGAACAGGCTGCAGAGGTTCTGCTGCTGCTCCAACAGCTGGATCGCCGCCTCCTGCAGCCTCTGAACATCTGTCAGCTTGGGCCTCTTCAGCTCACGACCAGCTGAGAAGACACGGGTAAAAAAAAAAGACTCAAGAATGTGGGTGTGATACCGGATAACTGTTTTCTACTCTGCTGTACTAAAATCACAGACGATTTTAAAACATGGAATCGTCCCTGCATTATTTTGTTGGAAAGAAATGCAATTTTTTTTTATCTGCCCCACCGAAGTCTATCTAAAAAGCTGGAAATTTAACACTTTCATGCTTATTGCTAGGATTTTAGAAAGGTTTGTGGGGAAGTAGATTTCAGCTACCCTGAACAGGATAAGCCAAAGAGGGAGGGAGGGATGGCGTTCTTGATCAATCACAATCTGGCTTTCGTGGAGCTCATTCTACTGAAACGGCTCTTCTCAGGGTCTCCAGTGACATCTTGATGCAAAGTGTTCTGCTGATGTTGGACCTGACCTCTGCCTTTGACACTGGGTGGGCATGAAGGGGTCTGCTTTGGAATGTTTCTCTTCATATTTGTCTGAATGATCCTTTTCTGTGGCTGCTTCTAACATCAGGTCTTCTTACACTTCTCCAGCTTATGATCTGCCTGAAGGTTCTGTTTTGGAGCCTTTACTAATTCTGTTATATCTGCTCCGTCTTCAGCACATTAAATTACATCTTTTATCACTGCTATGCAGATGACAGCTCATCTCTTTTAAGACCCAAGATGTTTCTAAGTTACAGCTCTTGCAGACACTATTAAAAGTTGGATGGCTGACAATTTTCCAACAACTTAATAAAGAGAAAACAGACGTCCTTGTTTGTGCCCCTGACAGATTTGTGCCTGAAGTACAAACTCAGGATGCCCTTCCCAATCATCTATCAGGAACCTTGAGGCAACTTTTGGCTTTTTGCTTTAACCAATTAACTAATGTTGCCAAGTTGGGCTGCATGGTGTCACACTCTGAATTGGAAATGATTATTTATTTCATCACGCGTGATTTACTATAATTCATTGCTCACTTACTTCCTGCAGGCTGTCCAGAGACCTACAGTAAGTACTCACATTTCATTCAGTTACAATGACTCCCCAGGAACCTCAGAGTCCACTGTGTGAGTCTGGTTTGGACTTTTGGAGCTGTGCGTGGCCCAGCACCAGCGTGCATCAGGGCACCTTTACCTCCTTACGTCCATCAGCAGGTCCCCGGGGTCGTGTGATCAGGACTTAAACTAAAGGAGACTGATTCTGCAGCAGTTGCCCCCAGACTCTGGATCTGTCCCCCTCTGAGCCTGAGATCTGTGGACTCGGGGATCTTTTGAAAATTGCCTTTTAGGTATTTTTAAAGGTGCTTTAGGAGCGAAAGTTTACTGACTTGCAGCTGTTTGATTTAACTCTAAAATCGATCATTTTCAGCGTCAAACTCACCGAGCAGACTCGACAGAGTCCTTTTCTGAGACACCGACTCACACGTAGCATTCAGCGACATTTTTACTCTCACTCTACGCTCACAAACGCCTTCACAGAAACTCCATTCAATGATATCTGACTAAATAAATGAGCTTCAGCCGCTGTTTTAGCGTTTACGGTCGGCTGCGTCTCTGTTTTGAGTCGTGCTTTCCTCCATGTTTCCCTCTCCTGCCGCTCTTCTCGCTCATTGGTCCGGATTGCAGCCAATCAGAAGCCTCTGAATGTGGGCCGACCATAAAATATCCCGGAGTGTCGACATGGGCATTTGATTAAAGATTTTACATTTTATTTCTTCAGACTTTCCGTTTATTTCAGTTTCCTTGTTTCATTATTTTATTCATCATTATTATTTTTAAATCATGGATAATATGAAAAAAACAAGAGGTTGAATTGTACATATTTGACTAAATCTTCTTCTTCCGGCTTCTCCCTTTAGGGGGCGCCACAGCAGATCATCTGGCTCCACCTCATCCCAGCCTGGCATCCTCCTCTGTCACACCAACCCTCTAAATCTCCTTCACTGCATCCATGAGCCTCCTCTGAGCTCTTCCTCTTTTCCTCCTGCCCGGCAGCTCCCTCTTAATCATCCTCTGTCCACCCTCCCTCCTCTTCACATGTCCAAACTTTGGCTCTGGAACTTTGACTCCAAACTTCTGAACCTGAGCCGCCCCTCTGATATACTTGTGTGTATATGTATTATTTGCTTAATCATTTGTTGTTATTGTTGCAAAACTCTCTCAGCAGAGGACTCCAACTGAGGGTTTTTTTATGACAGTTAGTAGCGCTGTTAGCGCTGAGATAAAAATACAGTCACAGATAAATAATTGACACAGAGCGCAGGTCATTGCTCCCGTTTCTTGGCCCTGCATGTTTACCATGCAGGACTCAGATGAGGAGGAGCGGTGTGATCATAGCCTTCACACAGAGTGTGTAACAGTAATAATCACACCACCACAGACTCTCATACTGTGTGCCGTTCCCCTCTGTAGCCAATAACTTGACTGGATTACATGTTCCTAATTAGATGGTCCCTGTACAATAGACTATTTTTAACCTTTGTGACTCAAATATCAGGCTGCTCCTGTGCAGCTCTGATATTGTGATCTTGCTCAACAACAACCTGAACAACACAGCAATGGAGATGAAATCAGTTGTTGTGTCACCTACTTCCCCTCCATTCAAACCCTGATACAACAGGATGAGTTGCCCCGTCGCACTTTGTGTTATTATTCTGTGCTTTTTATGAACGCTGTTTTTAGATTTTATGGGTTCTTCTCAATAAATGTTATCAGGCTGCACTTTAAAGTCTTTTATGCTCATTTCCAGCTTCATGTTTTTAATTGTTGGGCTCTACGAGAGCAGGTCCGCTCGATTCACGGCTCAAAGTGATCCTCATGTGTCGGTGAAGCCCGTCAGTTTGTTTCTCTGCCTGTAAAGTCACAGCCCGCCTTCTCACACCGGCACCTTCAATCAAAAACACGTTTTAAAAAATTGCCAGGAAAAAAATGTTTACGTTCTTGGGGCCATGTTCATTCTGGATGATCTCAGAAGCACACATGTCTTCACACGCGCACACGCGCACACACGCACACACACACACACACACTGGTGTTTACAGTAATCAGGACACAGGCTGTGACAGGCGTGACTGCACTGTAAGCTCCCCTCACTGCATAACACAGATGACACATGCACTCTGGGAGCTACAGGCTCAAACTTTCCCAACACATTAAAACGCACATTTTAAATTTATTGGTATCAGTTTTAGATGCTGCAACTGGACATTTTTTATTTTGGAATATTTTCCACATGATCATAAACCATAAACGTGATGAGAGGCAGCAGGGAGATTAAACCTATGGCAGACACTCCGGAGGATTAATGCTTGCACAAATATGATATTGCCTCAGTTCAGGTGTGGCAATATCATATTTGTGCAAGCATTA
>VUQK01029262.1:11508-21876 GCA_015106715.1 Bujurquina vittata | reverse complement strand
AAATTAAATGATTTTTAGAGTGGATTTTTTTTTTTTTTTTTTAAAAAGGAGCCTTTTGAGAAATAATTGGTAGAAAACCTCCTCTTCTTTTTTCAGTTTTCAGCAGATGAAGGACCTCCTTTGATATATTTTTATGCGTGTGGAAAAAAAAAAATATCAATATCAGGAGAAAATGTAAAAATGAGAAAAATCTGAACATTTGCTTACAAGGAAAAAAAAAAAAGTATTTAATCTGCTTCATTTTGTTTTTCTCTGATTTCTGCTATAAACTGAGTCAAGTAAGGCTTTTTATTAATAAAAGTATTTTTTTTTCAGGACCAATCAGATCAAATACAGCTCTGCTGCACTAAATTAAATTAACATTCGTCTCCTTCATTCGTGTTCGCTTCTGCTGCTGCTGCTTTTTCCAGACTGAACTGAACCGGTTACAAAAGGCAAAAGTAAATCGAATAAACTTTATCAACACTGGACCAATCCACTTTTTTAAAAATGTCCATTTGATCTGACAATCAGGACCTTAAAAATCACAGAGAACCTCCTCTGCAAGGGACACAAGTTAAACTTTAAAGAGCCTAAAGCCTCATTCATGAAACCCTGTTTTACTCAGCAGGGTCCTCGAAGCGTGAACCGTCTCTGATGAACCTTTATGATCGGAGGCTCTTAAAAAAATGTACCTCTCACACCTCCCTGATTATTTCACGAACCCTCAAACAAATATTTTACAGGCTTTCTCAAAGAGCTCCCGAATAACAGCGAAACCTTCGCTTACCGCAGATGCTCCGCGGCTGAAGGCGTTTCTAAACCTTTCTATCTCTGCTGTCAGCCGTCACCAAAAACTCAAAATGTTCAGAGAAGATTTCAGAAGTTGCCTCTCCTTCCAGCGACCTCAGGAGCCCCACAGAGACGCTCACGTTCCCGAGAAGACAAACCTTCAGAAGCCTGCTGGCGGTGAGAGCGAGGCTAAGATACTGGCGCTTGTTAGATTCTGCAGGCTGCAGAGGTACAAAAGGTGGCAAAATCAGTCCATTCCTCTGTATAAAAGCCCATAGAGAAGTCGGTGAGGCAGGAAGACCAAATCCCCGCTAATCCACGATGCACAGAGAGCGAGGGGAAGCACAAATCAGCTCCACTACAAACTGAGAGCGACGAACAGGAACCGGGAAGCTTGACTGGGGTATTAGCTACAATGACACAGCTTGTTAACAGGCCCTTTACTAAACTTCCTCGTAGCCACCTGGGCTTCACACCCTGAGAGCCTGCCTCATCCGCCCCTGTATAAAGGCCAGCGTAGAGTTTGAACAGGGCAGGTTTTCTCTGGCCTGTAGAGCTCTTTATCTTCAGTGTGTACACATGTCTGCCTTCTCGTGGATCCAACAGAACACCATTAGCCCAAACTTCACCTTAAACGCACAACAATGCACAACCACTCACAAGTACTGATTTGCAACCGAGCGAAGCCACGGATGCTTCTCGCTGGTAGGTCGAGCCCCTTCCTAGCATGTGTTTGACCCCCTGTGAGACACGTCGTTGACATCTGAAGAGAAGATCCACACGGATCGTCCACCGCTGCCCGCCGCGCTGACCTCGTCACTCTTTATATACTACATTAATTACGATGCTACAGGAAGAGCACCGGCGAGATACCAGATGCACCCCAAAACACGTCAGCACCTAAAGGAGGAGGCTGGGCACATTTGTACTTCCTGTGTCCAGTGTGTAAAAACCACTAAAGAGCCCGTTTAGCTCCAGTGAGACAGAAAGGGAGTCGGTCTGACACAAAACAATCGACACGAGGCTCCTGTGTAAACGAGGGTGTGTATTTTCTTCTTATTTAATTAGCTCGGCTGTGCTAATGTTAATCTTAATTAGTTTAATAAAGTTTCATTAGCTGCGGCACAACAAACAAAGCGATAGCATCGGTTCCTGCAGCGACCGCGGCCAGAGCGGCTCTCCTGTCACTCAGCTCCATCAGCCGCCGGAGGCGAGAGGGGGCGCGCTCCCGTTTGCGTCCGTCACCTCTGACAGTGTTTCTTCCTGATACGGCAAAAGATGAAAAAAGTGCCGGGTGGAGCTGCTGTAGGAGTCACTGTCAGCGTCTCCACTCTTTCTTCCAGAGGCTGAGAGAGACGTCAAGTCATCTTCTGCCTGAAAGGAAACACTCAGAAGACATGATCTCCTCTGACACCCATATAATGGGTCCATTTTAATAAAGTATGTGACTAATAGCGCAATTTGACGAGGATGGCAAAGATGAGACGAGAGGGGAGAGAGAGGAGGGGGGGGGGTGAAGATGGATAGAAGAAGGGTTAAACTCCCTCTTCCTGCGAATGAGTGTGTGTGTGTGTGTGTGTGTGTGTGTGATGGGGGGAGGGTTGGACTGTGCAGACATGAATCATTCGGAGCGATTTAAGCGTTTCCATGACACCGCCGGGCACCGGTCCAGAAGTTTCTACAAAGTCTGAAAGGTAGCGACACACACACACACACACACACACACTCACTAACACACACTCTGAAGCCACGCTGCCAGCTCTGAATTTGAAGCCATCTACGCATCTATTTATTCATGGCGTTGTCTTCCAGTGTAAAGCGTAACATTTTTTAGGGGGAGATCAACATTAATTTAACAGACGATAGTCGATGAGTAACAGACAACCCTCCCACCCCACACACACACACACACACACACACACCACCCTTCAATCCCGGCAGGCACCGATGCCTTGGCACCGCGGCGAGTGAATACATCAAACAACAGATGAACGTATACGAGCGACGAGAAGGACTCGAGAGACGCAGCATTCCAGGCTGCATCTGTCGGCTTCTACCTTCAGCCACGGCCGAACAGATCCGACCGCCGACTGGACTCCGGATTCACCGTTTGACACGTGCGTTATTTACTGTATAGAAGAAGAAGTCAGATGATGAAAAAAAATAAAAAAATCTGGACTCTGCAGCAGGTCTGCGTGCCTAAATGTTCACAGTAATCGTTGTTCATCTTGTGCTGGGCCTCGGTGCAGCCTCTGTGTTCATGCACTGCTCTGTCCAGCTGCCTGCACCCTCCCCAAAAAGGGAGATTGGCCACCCCGCATACACAGAAGATGTTAAACGGCAGGTTAGCGCGTCTTCTCAGAGGATCATGTTGGGGATTTCTGCTCTCGGTGACATCAAACAGAGCCACGGGCAGAAAAAAAGTGCCTGAAACCTAGCATTGATAGCAGGCTGAAGCCTCCGCCTTTAGTTAACTGGCATTCATACCTGTAACTACTGCAGGATATTTCTCTCACCCTGAGGTTACGGCCAGTCGAATTAATGGAAACGTCTGCACCTTCTGACAGGACAAGCCAACAGAGATCACCCAGAAAGATGTTTCATAGAGAACGAGGTTATGGCATGGCTGGAGGAGAGCATCCCTGTCATGATCGAAGCAGATGCTCACAGCCTCCATCGCTCTATCTGCTATAATGCTGCTGGAGGGTCCTCACAGATATTTTTCTGCCTCGACTTAATCAGTGAAAAGAAATTATATAATCGAAGTAATTTTAGAATAAATTAAAAAAGTAACAATTTAGATACTTAAATCTCACTGTTACTCTCTATGAAGAATTTTCTAGAGCATCCAGTACCACTGACACGTGTGTTTTGTGTAACAAAGTGAAAAATGAGTGGACTTTGGGGAGTTGCGGTCAGATGTCTCGCGCTGATAGAACCTCATCCAGCAGCGTTACCGCGGCGATCCGCCGCTCGCACCGCCGCATCACTTCAGCCGCCGGGAGTGACCGCCGAGCGATCCGTGCGGTACGAATCCGTCGGGTAGAAAGCAACTTTTTTTTTTAAAAAAGAAAGTTGCTGTTGTGTGTGCGACACATGATTTGAAAACAAGAAACCCGTGCGAGCGACCCACACATGCTGGTGTAAAAACCACACACAGCTTCGACGGCGAAACAAAGCGCGTCGCAAAAGAACCTGAATTGCAAACACAAAGTTTACAAGCTGAACAAAATCCTGTGTCTTCTTCCGGAATCCGAAAACAACATCTGCCACCAAAAAACAGACGGCAAGAAAAAAAACCTCGACGAGTCCGGTGTTTTAAAACCGTCCAGCAAAAAAATCATTACTGAACTCGTGAAATCAAGATTTAATAAAAAGAATTTTTGTCCCGTGCGACCTTTTTCCCTGATGCTACTGCAAAGCTGCCCGGTGTGTGTCCCAGCTCCAGCCTCCGGACTAATTTACACATTTTAAGACTCAAAAATTTGCCTTCGCTAACAGGTGGCGCACGGATAAACGCCTCATTGCATTGCAGGGTTGGGTAATGTTGCTCCTAAAAGTATCCAGAGTGTTACATTGTTACCTGCTGGGAAACGCTTAAGCACCTGTTTGAAGCCAGCTCGCCCGTGTTGGTTGTATCGTGTGGCCTGCTGCATTCACAGGGCAGCGCTTTCATATTAGCAGCATCACCTAACCAGCAACGAGCTGCTCGACTCTTCTTGGAGGGGCAGATTTAACCAAAAACTAACAGCTGCAGTCGCAGCAGCAACCAGATCTCCTCATCAGTGAAAAAAAGTAACTCAGCTTACCTGTTTCAATTAAAAAAGTAGCCTGAGTTCACTAACGAGCTACTTTGCATCACATCGTGGATTCAGACACTCGGGCAAGACAGCGGGGGGGTCAACACTGGGTAACTATTTTGGACACAGTACTCTTGAATCATGCTGATCTCCCATAAAGGAAATGAAGGGGCTCCTCTCCAAAGCAGCATGTTGACGGCAGAGAGGCAGCCAACAAAGGTAAAGCAAAATCAAGTTAATTATAATAGAGACCACAATCACGCATTTACCTCAAAGGCATTCTGTTTCAAACACTGAGCACGCCGTACACTGTGGCACTGGGACAAAGCCCAAGAGTCTCTGCTGGGAACCATTTACCTCCATTTACTGGAACCGAGTCTCCTTTTCAGTTCGGTGGCAGTAAATCTAAGAAGGCAACTTCATTAACTCGCCAAAGAGGATAAATGTGACGTATGTGAGAATGCAAAAAGCACCAAAGCAAAAATGCGTTTGCCTCCAACGCTCCTCGATGTCTGAGAGCCGCTGTGTTTGTGCGGCGCTGCAGACAGACTGAAAATTCAGCCGCAGCCATCACACTTGCTCCCTGTTCATGTGAATGAGACCCAAAGAACAGGCCCCCCCCCCGCCTCCCTCGTAACCAAAACAGCCTTCATTATCCAGAGCCCCCACCCCACGCTCGTTGCCTCCAAACACCCTCGCTCACCCCTCCTCCACCCTGGAAATCAATAGACAAACAACACAAACAACAACGAGGCGACAAACAGGGCGACGCCACCAAACTGTCCAAACAGCAGGACTTTAACACAACTATTGAGCTGAATGCACCTCGAGCGGCACGCTCTACAGGCGGCGCGCTGCGCGCGGCAAACGCCGGGAGAAGGGCGAAAATTTTCCCCCCCCTTTCATGATTTCACTCGACTCCAATTTCAAAAATTTTGTTCCGCGAAGCTTCGAAACGTCGTCGACTCGCAGCAAAACGCA
This sequence comes from Bujurquina vittata, assembly GCA_015106715.1. Classification (NCBI taxonomy): domain Eukaryota; kingdom Metazoa; phylum Chordata; class Actinopteri; order Cichliformes; family Cichlidae; genus Bujurquina; species Bujurquina vittata. Next base: position 16,324 of record VUQK01029262.1, on the reverse strand, counting down.
CGTGTGTGCGGCGCGAGTGCGTCGGGGTGTGTTTTCTCTATGTGTGTGTGTGTGTGTGTGTGTGCGTGTGCGTTGGTCTCAGACAAAACGGGGCTGCTGAAATGCGGCAGGCACTGCAGATTTTTGTTGGCTGGCTGACAACGGCGTGCCAGTGCCAAGCCCCGACGGCGGAAACGACTAAAAGACGCATAAGGCTGGCATTAGAGCCCCAAATCCCCCCCCCATCCCTCCTTCTCTTTTCTCCTTCTCTTTTCTCGCTCCGTGGCACGGCGTTTACTTTGGTCCGGGTCTGACTCGATTTGGCAGCGTTCACTTTGCCATCCGTGAGTTTATCGGGCTGTCTTCATTTCACTCTGATCGTACGGGGGGGGGGCAGAAAACATGGCACCTGAACCACAGCAGGAGGTGCCGCGTTGATGCCTTTTTGGACATCACCTTTTTTCCCCCACTTTAAGCCCCCCCCCCCCATCCTCCCCTCGTAAGCGTCGCTGAATGTTCAATTTGAAGGGTCTGATTTGTTTCCAGGGTTTACACTCTCCCCGCCATATCTGCCGTCTTTGTCTTGAGGATTTTGGGCAGCACTTCCACAAATACCTCGGACACAAAAGCATCTGGAGTTACATCCACGAGGCACTGAGCCCGTGTTCCTCCTAAAACCTAAAACAAATGAAGGAAACAACACACTCCAATTATGCTCCCAAGACAATAAAACACAGCAAAAAAAAAAAAAATCTCCTGTAAAACATTCAGGATTACCAACAACTAAAAGCCCGACTCCGTGTTTGGAGTCCATCATTGATAGAACAATATTTAGCTGCGCAGCAAACAAAGGCGGGACGCTCCAGTCGTAGCTGTAAATTGTGTTTGAGCATTGTTCGGCAGACAGATGACGGCTGCTAATGTTGAATTAAAAAGGTTCTTAGAGGTGGATTTAACACGTTTGCTCTTGTCTTCGGGGTTGAGACGCAAGGCGAACGACGCGGGGGAGACAAAGAGCGAGGTAGCAACGAGAGGAAAAGTGTGAAATTCTGAATTAGCGGCACAATATGGAAGTATTAAAGTGCAGCACAATGAGAAGTGAGAGCGAGACAGCAGAGCGCTTGTTCGCTGACACCGGCTAAATAAAGACGCCGTCTTCGGGCTCGCGAGCAGAAAAAAGGGGCCGGGACACCAGCCGGCTGTGAAACACGGACACGGCTTGTTTCTTATGATATAAAAATACACGTACGTGTTTCCTGACCTGGCTGCTTCGCTCTCACGCTGCAATATTCAAATGTGTCATCCGCGTTCATGCGGGTTGCACCTTTTGCAGACTATTTGCAGGATGTCTGATGCCATACTTGCTATTTTTAGGACTTGTTTACTGGAACAAGTAAAAATAATTCCTTAGAGATCGTTTGTTTTATGCCTGCATGTCCAAAAGGTTTTACCACAGGAGTATTTGTCCTCCCTTTACACCCCCCCCCCCCCAATAGCTTTCTAAATCTTACATTTTAACAGCACGTGGTTAACGATGCTTACGCGGGCCAAACAAGGCAATCGACAGGAGATCAGACTGTGTCAGCATTAAGGTCAGGAATGATTTTGTTCTTTTACATTTCTTACTTCTATTTAGTAAATTAAATTTTTACATTTGGAAATCCCCTTCACGCGTTGAGCGCTGCGAGCGGGAACGTCGCCAAAAAGGTCAGCTGCTGCGAACAAGAGCCGGAAATCTCATTCTTAGCCGACATTTGCTAACGTTGAAGGCAATTAGCAGCTTTTGTCTGCACGTGCAGCCCAGTGGATGTGGCTGATGCACATACAGCAGGTGAAGAAAAGAGCATTTGCTGATCAACTCAGTCAGATTTGTAAAATATATCTGCATTAGATTTTTTTTCTTCTTTTCATTCCCAAAAGTTTGAAGCTTTGCAGCCCTGTGGCGTGATTTTGCTCAGCGCGCCGTGTTTCTCAGGACTGATTTGGAACCGTGGCGGTGTTTTCAACCTCTCTGTCTCGCTCCCTGTGGGAGGCGAGGAGGAGGAGGCGACCCCGGAGAGACGGATAGCGGGTCAGGTGCTGTCAGATTGGAGAGGGCAAAGGTCAAAGGATCCCGGGGTTCAACATCGCACTCTGATTTTCTCCTGTCACTGTCATGGTTGGCCGTCTCTCGTGAGTTTCCCCCTGCTTCTCTACCCCAGCACAGATACTTTTAATTCCTTTTTCTTCATCTTTCTCTCTTTTTTCTTCTATTTATTATTTAAATTCATTTCACTTCCTCTTTCTGATATTATTAGGCAGAGTCATGTACAGAAAAATCCCCCGCAGGAACAGAAACTACACAAACCTTTTTTCGATGGAATATTTTTTTTTTAAAAAACCCTCAAAATCAAAATGCAAAATCCTATAAATAGGCCATATTTGTTTACTGTCGATGCACGGCCGGCTCACAGTCTGAGTGAACCGACCTCACAGATGTGCTGAACCAACTCTTCACTGAGGGGTAATTTTATTCCTCTGCATTCAGATCTGCTATTGTGACCTCCCGCCTTCAAAATTTAGGGATTTCTCGCCTTCGCCTTCCATCATATTTTTCTCCTCCTCCCCATCCTCCCTCTCTCGCCATCACTGACAGACCTCTTCCCTCCAGCCCGACTCGACGCCTGCATTTAGACAAATGTGACAGCGTCTGAACACCTGGCCGGCTGTAATATGAGGGGCAGCCTGCCGCTGCAGACGTGGGAGCCGCATCACGGCGCTGATGTGCTCGCTGTGATTTCAGCATGACCACCTGGCTGCAAAATAATGACATATCTGCTCCCACACACTGTTCGGGAGCCGGTGATCAGAGCGGCTCCGTCGCAGCGGGGCAGACCCCACCTGACATCGCGGGGAGAGGAGGGTGGAAATGGATGGACAGCGGGAGAATGGACGGGGATGGAGGAGGGAGGCGAGAGGAGCCATCTGAGCACGACGCCTGCTTTCTTCAACAATTTGTGAACAAACACCTTAAGGCCCCAATCGGCTATAATGACAAAAGGACTTTAGTACTGTGGGCACCATATTGGCTTTATTAGAATTCACTCGCCACAGGTCAGAAATTATAATCAGAAGCAGCCAGTTTTCATGAGCTCAAAGGCTCAAAAACAACAAAGGCATCGTTTCACTGACACCGGTTGAAAGGCAAGGAAACAAAAAGAGTGGGGAAAAACAAAACCTCTCACTGGCTAAAACCACAATTTGCCTTTTCTGAAGGCCAAACTGTGATCGACAAAATATGCTCATTTGAGAATAAAACAATGCAAAGGATCACCAAAGGGGCAGAGCAGCAATATTCAGATGTAAACGAGAATTGTTCTCATGCAGAGCGGGCATCAGCGATGTCGTCGCATTGTTGAGCGTAATTAGTAACGAGCAGCTGATATTTCTGAGGCCACTTGGCCCAAATAAGCACAATCTCTCTTTGTCATCGCTGTACCTGCGTGTAGCAAAAGCCCGCTCAAACATGATTGGTACACAGGTGGTGATCCATGTATTGCAGTTTATAGAGGTTATATTGCCAATCTGCAGCTCTGTGGTTCAGCTCTGCGAGACCAGATTCAGTCCAATTCAATTCAGTTTATTTTAAACACGGCGCCAAACTGCAACAACAGTCGCCTCAAGATGCTTTATAGTGCAATCAGATGACCCCCAATGAGCAGGCAATCGGTGACAGTGGGAAGGAAAAACTCCCTTTTAACAGGAAGAACCCCCCAGCAGCCTATTACAGCATAACTAAGGGAGGGTTCAGGATCACCTGATCCAGCCCTAACTATAAGCTTGATCAAAAAGGAAGGTTTTAAGCCTAATCTTAAAAATAGAGAGGGCGTCTGTCTCCTGAATCCAAACTGGGAGCTGGTTCCACAGAAGAGGGGCCTGAAAGCTGAAGGCTCTGCCTCCCATTCTACTCTTAAAATTCGAGACCTCGTAGTGGGACAGATTGTGATACACATTTAATGTTAGGTGTGAGTTTGGGTACAGGCTCGTGATGTGAGTCAGGAGCATCAGGGTGGGACATCATACCACATTATTATCGGAAGACTCCCTTTCTTACATGTAGCACACAGCAGGACGTGGTCCCCTTCAGATGCACTCTAACCCTGTACTTGGGAGCAGGCAGGTTAAAGGTCGTCCAGAACAGCGCAGGGCTCCAGTGCATATGTAGAAACAGCAACTTTCACTTCACTATTCAGTCTGACACTGCGTTGATCTCAGTAATGCCCCCCCTTGGGGAAGGTGGCTGTCGCTAGGTGCTGAAAGGAAGAATATCACATTTTGAGAATCCTCATTTCTTTAAATTGTAAGACTTACAGCTCTCCCACTCGGCTCATCTCAACCACTAAAATAGCAGGTGATGTAGAGGTTTGGAAGGAGCTGCTGCTTTTATTGAACCACCTGACAGCATCGCTGCTTTTTCTCCGCCCACTGAGGTGGGCTGGGATTTGAACCGGTCACCCTGGCAGATTTGGGGCGGTTTAACACTAACAGCGTGGTTTTTCAGCTCTTTGTCAGCTCCGTTCCCATTCAGCGCGTGCCAGCGGAGACTGTGCCCGCTGCTTTCACATGGCACCGTCCTGGAAGCGTGGGAAAAAAAAAAAAGAAAAGGGAAAAGCTACCGCTCTACCCTCGTCTGCTGCCATGGAAACTACCCAACGGTCGGGACATTAAGGCAGTGATACGCAGGGAAACTTTGTGGGCCACTCTGGCAGCCTGGACACTCTACCCCCCCCCCCCCCCCCCCCCCCCCCCCCCCCCCCCCCTTCCCCCTTCCTTCCCTTTTTTTTCTCTTTTTCTTCCC
>VUQK01029260.1:10378-25475 GCA_015106715.1 Bujurquina vittata | reverse complement strand
TTCAGACACCAACAAAAAAATATATATATATATATATATATATATATATATATATATGGTCGTTCATACACCCCTTAAGAAATACAGGCCTGACAATAATAAGGCACTAAACATTACTCAAGAAACTTGACAACTACCAGATAACTATACTCGGGTCCCTCTATTTTTATTCATTAATACTTATTTTTGTAAGTTTTACCCACCTTTAGCTGGCTCCAATCTAGTAATGATAATGTGCACATTCCCTGTGACATTGACAAAATCATAACCAAATCTAGATTTAGACTGGGGGGTTCGTGGGCTGAAATTGCCTTTATAAAAACCTTCTCTGTGCACATTTATTTGTTCTTCTGCACCATAAACATGTTTACATTAACTCCCCATTCGCACAGGCTGTACATGTGGCCAATCTCCAGAAGGAGTGAGACAAAAAAATGACATTCTCTTATTTATTTATTTATTTCTAATTTAGGTTTTCCAAAGTAGGCGCCTTTTGCTTAGATAACAGCTTTGGCATTTTCTCGGTCAGTTTTATGAAGCAGTGACCTGGAATGAGTTTGTTGCCCTCTTAATGTGTTTGAGACCATCAGTTGTGTTGTACAGTTGGTATACAGTGTATAGCCTTATTTGAGTAATTTATCTAATCCATATGATGGCAAGAACTACTCAACTAAGTAAAGAAAATTTACAGTCCACCATTACTTTAAGAAATGAAGGTCAGTGATGTCAAAGAGTTTTAAGAAATTGGAAATTCTCCTCAAGTGCAGTAGCAAAGACCATCAAATATTATGGTGAAACTGACTCTCATCAGGTCCGCCCCAGGAAAGAAAAACCAGGAGTTCCGGCTGTTTCACAGGATAAGTTCATCAGAGTTACCAGCCTCAGAAACTGCAAGTTAACAGCACCTCAGAGAAGAGTCCACATAAATGCTTCACAGAGTTCAACTAGTACACACATCTCAACATCAACTGTTCAGAGAAATCTGGACTTTATGGTTGAATTGCTGCAAAGAAGCCACTTCTAAGGAAGAACAAAAAGAGGAAGAGAATGGCTTGGGCCAAAGAACATAAGGAATGGACATTAGATGCAGAAAAGGTGAACAAATGGTTCCTACATGTGTAGTTCCCACTGTGAAGTATGGAGGAGGGTGTGTGGTGGTATGGGGGTGCTTTGCTGGTGACACTGTTGGAGATTTATCCAAAATCCGAGGCACACTTAACCAGCATGGCTACCACAGCATTCTGCAGCGACATACCATCCCATCTGGTTTGAGCTTAGTGGGACCATCGTTTGTTTTTCAACAGGACAGTGACCCCAAACACGCCTGCAGGCTATGTAAGGGCTATTTGACCACGAAAGAGGGTGATGCAGTGTTGTGTCAGATGTGTTATCAGATGGCCTCCAATATCACCTGATCCAAACCCATTTGAAATGGTTTTGGATGAGTTGGACCGCAGAGTGAAGGCAAAGCAGCCAAACAAGTGCTCAGCACCTCTGGGAACTCCTTCAAGACCATTTCAAGTGATTACCTCATGAAGCTGATTGAGAGAATGCCAAGAGTGTGAGAGTGTGCAAAGCTTTGCTCAAAGCAAAAAGTGCAGACTTTGAAGAATCTAAACTCTAAAACATATTTTGGTTTGTTTAAGACTTTTAATTTTACTACATGGTTCCTTATGTCCCTATGTTCCTTCAGGACTAATTTACAGTGTAGGAAAAAATAAAACCATTGAATGAGAAGGTGTGTCCAAACTTTTGGCTGGTACTGTATATAGCCACGGTCCATGTGATAGAAAATAAAATGCTGGATGTTGTTCCCTGAACTCTCACTTGCATGGAGCTGAAAGGGGGATATTTTTTTCCCAGTTGGCTTCTTTTGATTAAAAAAATTTCAGTGACAAAGACATTTTGAACAATGCAGCCAGAAGTGTGATGATCACGACTGAGTGAAAGGTGTGTCACACACCAGTGCTGAGATGAAGAACTAAATCAACGAGCAAATAATCCAGTATAGCCCTATTCTGTACTCTCTTACCTGACTTGCTCGCTGGCATCCATTCTACAGAGGACAATACTGAGAAATCTGCATTTATGTTGTTTTAGGATTTTTTTGAAAATCAACCTGTTCTGTCATTCAGGTATGAGGATATGTTAGGTGTGATCAGGTAGACCACAAATTAGTGCATGGCTACAAATAAAAACAAACATTTATTTTAATTATTTAATATCTTTTTTGAAAGATGGCCCAAAGGCAGACATAATAATAAACTAAGCAGAGTATTAGTTTTGACATGCCACAGAGTCGAGCTCAGCCAGGAATCCCTGCAGATCAGCTGATCTCAGTGCCAGCTGATCGACATATCCTCATACCTTAATGACAGAACAGGTTGATTTTCCATGTGGGTTGATGGCTCAGTTGATTCGCTTCTGTGCATCCTATTGACAAATAATATATTGGGTGAACTATTAAGATAATTAGCCTGCATACTGTTGCTGCTGCCTCTGCAAACCACTTTACAACCCACCTCCAACCCAGCTCCTCCATTTCATACTATTCATGTTGTTTCTGACTTAATAAGTATGTTGTCCCTGGTTACTGATGCCTGCTCTGTTCTGTCAAGGAGTCTTTATGCTGCTATGACTGACTGAGCTCACTCAGTCAGTCATAGCACTGTCACAGCATAGTCACTCTCAGGAGCTCAGAGAATTCCAGTGTGCAGGTAGGATGCCACCTGTGCAGCAAGTCCAGTTGTGCAATTTCCTCACTACTAAATACTTCACAATCAGCTGTTTGTGGTATTATACCAAAGTGGAAGCGATTGGCAATGACAGCAACTCAGCCATGAAGTGGTAGGCCACATAAAATCACAAAGTGGTGTCAGTGGATGTTGATGTGAATAGTGCGCAGAGGTTGCCTACTTTCTGCAAGGTCAGTCACTACAGACCTCCTAACTTCATGTGGCTTTCAGATTAGCTCAAAAACAGCGTGTTCCATGGCGAGCAGCTGCATCCAAGTCTCACATCACCTAGCACAATGCAACGTGTCGGATGCAGTGGTGTAAAGCATGCTGCCACTGGCCTCTAGATCAATGTAGACGTGTAGACGTCTCTGGCGTGATGAATCACACTTTTTCATCTGGCAATCCAATGGATGAGTTTGGATTTGGTGGTTGCCAGGAGAACGGTACTTGTCTGACTGCATTTTGCCAAGGGTAAGTTTTGGTGGCGGGGGGATTATGGTGAGAGGGTGTTTTTCAGGAGTTGGGCTCAGCCCCTTAGTTCCAGTGAAAGGAACTCTTAATGCTTCAGCATACCAAGACATTTTGAACAATTTCATGCTTCCAACATTGTGGGAACAGTTTGGGGATGGCCCCTTCCTGTTCCAACATGACTGCACACCAGTGCACAAAGCAGCTCCATAAGGACATGAATAAGTGAGTTTGGTGTGGAAGAACTTGACTGGCATGTCCTGACTTCGACCTGATAGAACACCTCTGGGATGAATTACAGCAGAAATAGTGAGCCAGGCCTTCTTGTCCAACATCAGTGTTTGACCTCACAAATGGACTTCTGGAAGAATTGTCAGACATTCCCAGAAACACACTCCTAAACCTTGTGGAAAACCTTCCCACAAGAGTTGAAGCTGATATAGCTGCAAAGGGTGTCATGGTCCATTTGGGTTGCTGGAGTGTTTTCCTTACTTCAGATGATTCCTGGGCACTTCACCTCCCGGGCAGAGTCTGGGTTCCCACATGTGATGAAGCTCACCTGCTTTCCATCAGGCCTGATGGATCAGCCAGCGGGATTTAAGGAGATGCTGAGTGCCCAGTCTCCACCAAATCATCAACTTTTGAGTGTGAACCAGTCAGCCAGATGAACTCACGGACCTCTACAGGCAGGCACCACTCAGTTTCTCAGCACAAGCAGCAAACTGCTTCCTCCTCCTCGCGTCACACCCTCCACTTATCTGCCTCCCTGCCCTCCTGAAAGAAGCAGGCTCACTTGAGTCCCCCTCGGACCTCCCCCTCCCCAGCAGAATTGCTTACCCTTCTTCTGATTTCATATGGCTATTATTAATGGCCTGTGAGTAATTAGCGCTTCCACCACTTATACTACAAATCCCACAATGCACTGCAACAGATGCCATGCAGGCCAAGACCTGTGCATTAAGCCGTTTCCCCATTGCCATGTTGCCAAAAATAAATAAATAAATAAATAAAAATCAGACCAGGTCTCCACCACTGTGTTTGCAGCTGCGCTTTTTCCTCAGAAACTGGACACACTGCAGTTTACGCAGAGTTTTTCTGACTCTGACTCACAGAAATTCCCATCAGTTTTTAACTGAACAAATTTCAAATTTTCATCAGCTTGAAATATTCTCATTTTCCTTCATTATTTTTATGGCAGAGGATTAGAGCCACTATAAAAAAAATAAAAATTGAAAAAAAAAACGGAGCTTTGAAAAAAAAAAGGGCAGCCAGAATTCTGAGAAAAAAACGTTTTTTCAGTGCCCTATTTTTTGTTTGTTTGTTTTAGTGGCCCTAATCCTCTTCTGTATATTTTAAAGAAAAATATAATTTTATATTTTATTTACTGTGCTGATGAAAACGTTGCAGTTTTCTGGCCATTCAGATTCATCTTGCTGATTAAAATAGTTTTAGATTGTTCAATAAATGTTAGTCCTGTTCGGCCGTGACCATTTTTATCAATTTTGGCCCGTCTTGTGACTGAGTTTTGACACCCCTGGTGTAGTAGATTGAACTCTCTAAAATTAACAGCAGGAAGGTGGTTGAAAGGGTCAGTCTCTTTTGTGTCTTTACATATAATACAATAAGCCATTGCAGAATTTTAATATTTAGTTTCTCAGCCTCAAAAAAGAAAAAGGAAAAAGGAGAAATAAGCAGAGAATGAAATACAGAGCGATTTGCAGGCACCATGGCCCGTGCAGTTAAAAAAAAATGTTTTAACCTCTTTAATACTTTGAGCGCTTTCATCGCCTCAATATGTTGAACCTCAAATTGTTTTTGAAGTAGTTTATTGTTGGTTGCTTCCCTTTATTTATTCCTCATACAAGAATTTATTTGTATCTCTCAGTTGGCTTTGTCACCCAAGATATATATATAAAAAGATATCAGCGCAATAGAGATTCAGTTAATTCAAGAGAAGGTGAAGTGTTCAAGTAGAGCACAGCACAGAATAAAGAAGCAGAGTATTGGCTGTTCAATGCCATCTGTAGTATTTTTATTTGGACAAAACATCTGATTAATTCTTCAAGGGCTTTGGAAACACTAAACTATGTATTTGAGGCTAAGTGAATAATATTTAAAGGTTCCGTGAATAATAAACAGAAAAAAAATCTTTTCAGTCCGTGCTCGTCGAGTTCGGAGAAGTTTTTTTTTGTTTAGATGAGTTCTGTACTCAGCTTGAATTGACAGAAGCTACAATAAGTTTAATTGAAAGCCCGGAGTTGTTTGAAAAAGGAGCAAATCCGTTGCACTGCTGGTGTTTTGCGCACACAATCACTCAAAAGAAAAGATGCAGATGAAAAACACTCAAGAGGCTGTTATAAATGAATTTGACTTTCAGATTGTTATTATCATTATTCTTATCCTGCAGATGTTTTAACCCTACTTTGCTCTCTTGCAGTTCAGCCTTTTGTTAATTTGTGCCTGTTTGACACTGAAGTAATTGTGTTCATGCTGTGTGTGTTGAAAAAGGCTGACATTATGCACTTAGATTCATACTAAGCTTATTGTAATGCAGTGACTAAAGCACAGATCTGGTTCTTGCTCTTTCGTTACAGTGCCGTCTGCTTTAATTAATCAGACTGGGTCAGTAGTCACAGATTAATGGTATAAAAACAATGTACTTTTCAGATTATTAAACAATATATAACTATAATCAGCTCAGATTACTACTAAACTGTAATTAAATCACCAATCATTTTAATTTCATTAAGATGTTTTGAGATGTTAAAAAGAATATTTGGGGATTTTGTTTGTTGCCTTATTCTGCCAGTCGGATTGATGCTCTGTTGGCTGCACACCTCTTCTTTTGGCAACAAAAGACCGTGGCTTTTTCCGTCACTGTAGATCTTCGTGAACCCAACTTTCCCCTTTGTCAGGTCACTTTTCCGGTGCCACTTATGGATCAGCCAATTACCCCTTTACACAAAGTCTGGCCCAGCTCTCTGTTTAAAGGGTCTGAGTTTCTTATTTCAAGGGGTATTCCCCAACAGGTAATGCAGAAACTGGTTTTAGCCAGTGGTGAGGACGCTCACCTACCTCTAATCCCCTACCTTCAGATGCCGACCCTGCTAATCCTCTGAAAAAAGCACTCCCTGAGTAGCCTTGCAGGTCGAGTGCATTTCTTCAGCCACACCCATTAACAGCAGCTCCTCTCAATGATCCTTGCTCTTGGTAATTGGTTAAGTTATTACTTTATGGCCAGGAAAAGAATAGGCTCCAGGGGTCTGTTCTGAAGGGCTAGAGTAACCTGTAAGAACCACTGAAGAGTTTACTGTACCTTTCCTGTTACTCAAAGAGTTAAAACGGTAATGTCCACAATTTAGACATTCAAGTGCATAATATTTTATTCAAGCAATTTAGAAAGGGCAAAGCAAAAGCTCGATTAAATAGCATTATTGTAGGGTCTTTACCTTACAATGAGGTGATTGTTACCTGCCCCTAGAGGGGGGAATGGGTATTGTTTTTGGTATGTTTTTGTCTGTTTGTTAACAATATTACATCAAAATGACCAGTCCAATTCGTAACAAATTTACACAAAATTTTAAAATTTCCATCCATCCATCCATCTGTGAGGTTTTACCTTTCCCATCTATAGACTTTTAGGTAAAGGTTTATTTATGATAACATCAGTTCCAGGCTGCAGTCTTATTGATTAGCCTGTGGTGCCAACATCCAATTGTCTGAGCATTGCCTGTCATGTTGGTCAGGCATGACTCATGGCCATAGATAGTACAGACTATGACTCATCATTGAGCAATATTAAAGCCATACCTATAGCATGCAATTGTTTTGATGAGTACGTTTTTTTTTTGTCATGGTCCTGGGCCAGTGGCCCAGTGTTTTGTGTTCTTTTGGTTCTGTTTAAGTCATATCTCCGATTATGTTTATTAGCTCTCTTTTGTATAGGTCCTCAGTTTGTTATAGTTTTGGGTTTAGTTCCATTTGTTCCTGTCTCCCCCTGTGTCCTGTGTTCCTGGTGCTTTGTGTTTGGTTTTGCTTCCCCTTGTCTCGTCTGGGTAATTAGCTTCACCTCTGATTGCCTGTTTCTTGATTACCTAGTGTGCGTATTTAAGTGCTCAGCCTGTGTCTGTTCCTTGTTGCGTGGTTGTCTATGATTCCTGCTGTGTGTCTCCCTGGTTCATGTGTCCCTTAGGTTTAGTTCTGGCACCTTGTTGCTAATGCTGACAACTGAAACTGGTTTTATGATGAATGAGAAACAGGACAGAGGGTACGTCTAGGCCTGAGACACAATCCACTCTGGGCCACATCGACGAGGTCCAAATCGGGAAGCAGTGACTCACTGCAAATCCCTCCAGCTCCTTTCAGACTTTAATCCAACACGAAAAAAACAAATAACGAAAAAGCCCAAAATTACAATTCCAACTGTTAAATCCACAGAGGTTCGGCAGTGATTAATCCTCTCGCACTTCTTGCTAAAATTGTGCTCTCTACTCCTCTGTGGGAAGTAAAGGAGGAATCTCAAACCTTCCTGACGGCCCCTTTTTATACTCATTTGCCCATATGCATCACTCCTTCATTACATTGATTAGATTTATACCTGATTACAATTATATTTGATTAGAAAAATGCATGATTAACGATTAATAAAATTGCACATAGCTATACTTTGTTATAGCACTCTGTGTAAGTCAAAACATAAAAAGGCTGGGAAGAGATGTTGGATAGAGATAAGCTGGGGGATCTCACACCTTCTGACACCTGCTATCATGTCAGAAGTGTACTTGGAGCTGTTTTTGGCCTGAAGGTGCTTTAAGGTGCTTCTGATACTTCACTAGCTAGCAATGTGCCAGGAGTTGAAAAGAGACAGAAGCCAATGTATTTGGAATTTCATTTTATTTTTTATTTTTGTAATAACAAAAGGAACATGGAAATGGAGTAATGTAAAAGTTACTGTATAGCTGATTACTTGAATTGTAAATTAAATCTGTTAAGTTACATATTATAATTTAAAAAAAAATCTCTTATGCATTATTTTGCAATGCCTTACACCCAACACCACCAGCACTAGTGATGGATTCATGATGCTTCGTACACGACTTCGTTGTGCTCTTTCTTATATTGCTGGAGTTATTTTGGTTGCAATTTCCAGTCAACACATTTTTTTTTCATGAGATTCCAACATTTGGCTTTTTAAAAAAAACACACAAAAATAGCATTTGGTATTTTAAATTCTTATAAGAAACCCTGAAATACTCTACATTTTTCTCTGAACTTTAGAGGACACACATTTATGGAAAGGTTTGATACTTTAGTGCAGTTTTATATTTTAGTCCAAAAGATTTTTTTCCCTTTTGTCCTGTTCGTAATTTAAATATTCAAGGACAGAATTAATGATTCAGTAAAACTTCTGTATGTTTTGTAAGTTTAAAATCATACACAAAATGTCCTTCCTTACTCACCTCTGTGTTCCTGTTCTCTTTTGCAGTGCGGCTATTGCAATACTGGAATGTGCCTCTCGCTTTCATGTTAATGCATTTTTATGTGAATTAATTTTTAGGTATGAAGGGGAATTTGTGCAGGGGAAGTTTCAAGGTGTCGGTGTCTTTACTCGCTTTGATGGGATGAAGTTTGAAGGCGAGTTTAAAAGCGGCTGTGTGGATGGCTATGGTAAGATGTAATTTTCTCATACACAGCTCAACTCATATTCTGATACACAATGTTACATTCCACAAAGAATTTGTACCATACTGACATTGACAGGATCTTAGTTTTCAGATCCTCTACACCGTGAGTGTTGGCTCTCACTGTGGCATCGTATCATTTCCTGTTCTGGGGCACAGTGTTTCTCTGCATCGGTTACCTGTTTATTCTTTGTATCTCAGTAGATAATGAAATATTTCACAGTGTAATCTTCATTTGCTTTATCCAGTGCACATGTTCTGCTGAATCACTAGCAAATATATCCTTATATCCTCATTATTCACTTTGTGTAGGTTACAATCACTGCATCATAGCAAAGCAACACAGTCCGAGCTAACCTGTTTGTAGCCTCAGATAATACGCTGAAGCAGACTGCCAACATACCTACTTTGTGTGTTTGTAAGAATTTGCTAGCTTAGCATAGCTTTTGGCTTAGCTGTTAGCCGAGTTAATATCAGCTGCATGGCTTCTTCTCATGTCCCTCCTGCACTTTCCTGCTCAGCTGCCTTTTGCAGTAACGATATTTGTTACAAATCTAGCCTGTTTGTAGTTTTGGAGGCCAAAGCTACATTCAGTTCAATTCAATTCAACTTTTCCCTTCGGGACAGATTTATTGGTGGGAATCAAATAAACTACTCAGAAGTGCAGGCACTTCAAATAAGAAGGGTCTAGTGGTATGACTCACAAACGCACAGCTTAAAGAAGATAACTCGTAAGCTGGAGAGGAAATAGTGTCTCATTAATTTAGAGCAGGCTCCTGGAAAAAGAGTTTTTGTGCTCTAAAAAAAAGCTAGGATTGAGATCTTATTATTCATCACTGATTGAAGAAAATAAGAACCCCAAGTTTATTTTCAGCACTGTAAGCAAGGCTGACAAAGAGTCGGAGCTCAGTTGAGCCGGGTATTCTTTTCACTTTAACTAGCAATTACTTCATGAATTTCTTCACAATTGAAATTTTAACCATTAGAGAAAAAAAGTATTCATAATCATCTCAAAGACATACCTTTATGTTCAGCTGCTTTCAGTACTACTGGTATTTGTTTAGACTCTTTTGCTCCGATTGATCTTTTGGAGGAAACTTCAGTAGTTATTTCCTCTAAACGGTCAGTGTGTCTGTTAGACCCCATTCCCACAAAGAAGCCCTTCAAGTAATTGATTCTTCAATCTTAAATATGATTAATCTTTCTTTATCAGTTAGCTATGTACCACAGGCTTTTAAGGTGGTAGTAATTAAACCGTTACTTAAAAAGCCATCACCTGACCCAGCTCTCCTAACTAATTATAGGCTAACTTCCAACCTTCCTTTTCTCTCAAAAATTCTTAAAAGAATAGTTGTAAAACAGCTAACTGATCATCTGCAAAGTAATGGTTTATTTGAAGAGTTTCAGTCAGGTTTCAGTATTCACCACAGTACAGAAGACGCATTAGTGAAGGTTACAAATGATCTTCTTACAGCCTCTGACAGTGGACTCATATCTGTGCTTGTCCTGATGCACCTCAGTGCAGCTTTTGATACTGTTGATGGTAACATTTTATTACAGAAATTAGAGCATGCCATAGGTATTAAAGGTATGATTCAAGCCACACTGCAGTGTGGCTTGAATCTTATTTATCTAATAGGCTCCAATTTGTCCATTTAAATAGGGAGCCTTCTTCACAGACTGAGGTTAATGATGGAGTTCCACAGGGTTCTGTGCTGGGACTAATTTTACAGGCTTCCCTTTGGCAGTATTATTAGAAAGGATAGCATAAATGTTCATTGTTATGCAGATGTTTTTCATTCCCTCTGTCACCATGTGCTTGCTAATAGGGGGGCGTTTTGACTGTTTGGTTTTCTCTGTAATTATTGTAGGGTCTTTACCTTACAGTTTGTTGAGATTTGGCGCTATATAAATAAAATTGATTTGAATTGTTGTAACTTTAAATATGGTGTATCAGCTGATTTGGATTCAATTAGTATGAATCATTTAGTATTAAAAAATGACATTGAAAAGCTCAAAAGTATCTCAATTTGGCAACCTTTAACATGCTGACCTTTAATGTTTATGCTTTTTATAATTGTTAAAGTTTATATTAAATAAAGGCAGTAATTCAAATGTATGTTTTCAACCAACTCTTCAGTGTTAAAGTGGTTTATCTGTCTGAGATTTCAGATACTTTGTGTTTTTAATTATATTCCACAGTAAAATGTGCTAATTGTCTGGTCTGAAGCTACTGTGTGTCTGGGCACAGAGTCTCTGTAGGTAATCAACACATTTTTTATTTGAAGGCTGTTGTGTGGAAAGAACAAATCAGTGTGTCACTGTGACAAGTGGTGATTTTTTTTGTGCTTGTGAAAATAGAGATGGAACATAAAGATTCCTTCAGTTTCCTGACAGGTGAGAACCAGAAATCAGAGCTGGGCCAAGAAGCAGTTTAAATGTATTTTTTGTAGATGAATATTATCCAATGTTCCAGATGAGATGATGATGTAATTTTTCAAGTGAAGAATTTAACTTAATAAAATTTATTGCCATGATTTGTAATAATCACATTTAGGACCAGAACTTTGTTGTTGCTATTTATATCCATCCTCTTGGTAGCAGTTCTAAAGTTTGTGGTCTTATTTTATATCATAATGTGTCAATTATTGCATTTTTTCTGTATTCAGTAGCACACCAAAAATCACTCATTTTTGTATTGCTACTCAGCCTTGAACTAATTCAAAGAGCCAAGGTCAGGTGACTCCTAAAGCTCCTTGCTATATTGCTGAGTTGCAACAGCTTTACGATGCAGCCTCAGATCCTTGGGTGGGGCGCTTGTGGCTGTTGTTAAAATCTGCCACAAGAGGTTGGCAAAAAATAATGCAATTTTTAGGGTCATGAGCTGAAAAGTCAAGCAATGTTTAAATTGTTTAATTATTAGGATAATTTATTAGGTACACCTTGGGGGTACTGGTTTGGACTATTTTTTTTCCCTTCAGAAGTCCCTTAACTCTTTGTGGCATAAATTTTAAAAAGGTTCTGGGAACATTCCTCAGAGATTTTAGACAATTGACAGCATCACACAGTTGCTGTAGATTTGTCGTTTGCACATCCATGATGTGAATCTCCCATTCCACCACATCCAAGAGGGCTTCTGTTGGATTAAAATCTGGTGACTGTGGTGGCCATTTGAGTGCAGTGAACTCAATGCCAGTTTAGTTTGAAATCATTTGAACTTTGTGACAGGGTGCATTATTAGATCAGTAAACTGTGGTCATAAAGGGAGAGACATGGCCAGCATCAACACTCATGTAGGTTGTGGCATTTAAATGCTGCTCAGTTGGTACTAAGCGGCCCAAAGTGTGCTAAAATCACCCCTCACACCATAACACTACCAGCAGCAGCCTGAACTATTGATACAAAGTAGGATGGATTCATGCGTTCATGCTGTTTATGTCAAATGTCACAGCAGGAATTGAGACTTATCAGACCAGATGACATTTTTTCAATCTTCTGTTGTCTAATTTTGGTGATCCCGTGCGAACTGTAGCCTCAGTTTCTTGTTCTTACTGTAGCTGATAGGAGGGGCACGCAGTGTGCTCTTCTGCTGCTGCCATCTGCTTTAAGGTTCAGCATGTTGTTTTTTTCAGAGATGCTCTTCTGCATACTTTGGTTGTAACAACTTATTTGAGTTACTTTTGCCTTTCTATCAGCTCAAAGCAGTCTGGCCACTTTTTCTGGCCTCTGGCATTTCTGCCCACAGAATTGCTGCTCACTGGATATTTCTTCTTTTTTGGACCATTCTCTGTAAATTCAAGGCGTGGATGTACAGGAAAATCACAGCAGATCAGCAGTTTCTGAAATACTCGGATCAGCCCATCTGGCATCAACAACTATGCCACATTCAGAGTCGTTTAAATCACCTTTCGTCCCCATTCTGATGCTCACTTCATCTTTATCTGATATAATGTATCAAGTTTTATCCTTTTAAAAAAGTCATTGTATAATTTTTTTGTGTTCTTAAAGAGAAATACCATGATCTCCTAAACCCTGAGGCAATCAACATGCTAGACACTAAATTGATTTAATATCTTGTTTTGTTAGATGGAACCAGTTGCTTAGCATAAACACTGTAAGCGGGTAAAATCTGCTCTCCTCGGTGTGCCCACAGGTAACAAAAAACAGCTGCCTGTCACCACGTTTAAAGCCAAAAGCTAACACTTTTCTTGTTTGCTAAATCTGTATGAAGCACAAGCATAAAGATGACAGTCTGTCTTTTTAGGGCCTGTAAGGTGGTGGGCTACAAATAACCTGCTGGAGTCCCCACTAGTTGCCAGGCAACTTGTCCCAAAGATGTGAAAGCAGCCTTCAGTGGCAAAGTCTGTGCTGTGTACATGGACCATCCACCCTTTGAACCCCCTCCTTCTGACTTCTGTGCAGCACAAGAACATGACACGCTGCCAGCGAGCATTAATCCAGGCAGCAATTACATTTCCTCCTAAAGCAGGCAGTTATTTTCAGAGGCAGAAAATTCAAAACAGTCCATAAAGGCAGCCAGATCTGACACTTCTGGCCATGTGTCACTTGTTTGATTAAGTGAGTTGTGTCTTGAGTATGGCTGTTAGTCAGGTTACTCTGTACCTGTTTGCTTTGATGAAATGCATGATGAAAAATTTATGTGGTGCAGGAGTGCTGGTGTTTGTGGATGGAGGCCCCGGAGGAGGAGGTGGCAGCCACGAGGGCCTGTTTGAGACCAACCAGTTGATGAAGCGAGAGAACAGCCAAGGAGCCGTGCAGAGGGCGCAGGCAGCAGCTGCCAAGGCCCGAGCTCTGGCCATGTGACGTGGACTACATCACCCACAGTGCCCCAGTATCAGAATCATCCTCCCACCACCACCCTCTTGGTTTGAGCTGCTTACCTTTTTATTTTATTACTCTTTGGTTCCTTCACATCCACATTTTGCTTGACTGGTAGATTAGCACACAGGATTTTGTTCTGTTTTATCTCTCACTCTTCTCAGAGAATAGGAAAGAATGGCTCCAATAAGTTGGGTTAACACAGCCACTGAATCAGGATCTGCTGAGCCAAACACAGATTTACTGTTCAGTTAACACACTGGTGCTAAATCTGTTTCAGGGTCAGTTAACCTGACAAAACTCAGAAGTGCATGTGGACATATTCCAGTAAACACTGATTTGGTGAGTTTTATGTCAAAAGAATGTTTGGAGATGTGGGTTTAAAATGGGCTAAATATGGTTAAAAATAAGTCAAGTCAATTTCCTAGTGAGCCCCTGTGGATAAATATGACCTAAACATTATCAACTATTATCAAGTAAATAGTAGATAAACAGAGCTGGAATAGGCACATATCTGTGAAGGCAAAATGAGGCAGATAGATGTTTTTTTCTCATCAGTTCTCCAGCCTGTCAAGTATAAAAGTCATAATGGGTTAAAACCCAAAGATTTCATTTTGATTTGAAAGCTTTTAATCACAGCTTCATTAAAGTTTATTGATTTAAAGTTTTACAAGGTTTTAAGGTCCATGTTCACATGCAAGCTTATAGTCCAAGTTTGTCTAAATAAAATTAACAATAATTACAAATCCTATAGAAATCAGCTGCTGCTTCACACAGCTAAGCGCCAGCTAAGGAAACTTACATAACAAAGGTTTGTCTCTCTTTACTATCTATAGTAGAATCAAATATAGAGGAAAACCATCCAAAAAGGAGTCAACATGCTTACTTCTTACTTACCACTAAAGTTGAAATACATTCAAGCCCATTTTTACTTTCACACCAAGACTTATTTTGAATATCAAATCATCAAATCAGTGCTTCCTGGGTTTCCTACCTTCCCTTTAAAATGTGCATTTTTTTCCTGACGTCTGACCTCTTATTGGTGCTCTAATGGGAATACAGATTGTTCAGTTTAGCAGAAATAGCAGAAAGGTCTTGGTTAGAGAAAATGTGAGCAGTGTTTGGTGGTTCTTTTCACTCAGTGCCGTTACAGCTCAGTCTGATTACAGAACAGCAGGAACATCTTCCTCAGTGCCAACCACACAGTGCCAACCGGCTGCAGCTGATCCTGAATCAGTGGCTTATTATCAGAGCGGAAGCTGGGAAGGTGGAGGATGGGGATTAATGGTGGAGGGGAATGGGAGTGCCTGCATTGTCGCAGGCTGCAATAATGAGTGCAATTTCTGTTTTGGAGGTGCAATTTGATAATAG
>VUQK01029260.1:0-10358 GCA_015106715.1 Bujurquina vittata | reverse complement strand
CTTGCTTTCAGACAGAAATTGCATGCTATTTCTGTTTTGGAGGTGCAATTTGATAATAGCATGCAATTTCTGTCTGAAAGCAAGATTTCCCTTCCACCGGCTTTTATATGCAGAGGTGAGGAGCTGCCTGTTCTGTCAGGGAAAAAAGGCTTTCTAGGTGAAAAAGAGGGTCATCTGATGAAGGAGCGGCTTCATGTCAAATGACTTCAAGGGTTTCATTGGAGAAACATGTGGACCTTTTTCTATGTGAAATTTGAGCCATTTTCTAAGCAAAAGTATTAATAATATTATGCCTCTTTTTTAATCAGAAATTCAAAATGTCAAGATTAATGCACCAAAAAGATATTCTTTGTGTATTTTTGCTGTGAAACTCTTCCGTTAGTGCATTGTTTCCAGCAAGGTAAAACATTTTAATCTGCTTTATGCACTTTTCTTTTTTTACTTAATTAGTGATGTCACTTTTGAGTCTCTATTGATGTTTACAGTTTGTGTATAACTTGTCCCCCCACCCCCACCCACACACACACACACACAAAAAGGAACTAACACATACCTTACTGTATGTGCATCATACCTGCTGGAAATCAGTGTCCATCTATGTCATGAGACCGCTGGTGTGTGTGTGTGTGTGTGTGTGTGTAGTCATACTGTTGTGGGTGGGGATCTGGGCATTAAATGTGAAATGGAGTTAAGTGTCAGTTACGTGAATGTTTCAGAGTGCAATTAATTTAGGATGTGGTTTGGGGGCCGACGTCTTCCCTGCTGACCAGGTTGACAGCGACATCAAGAAGAGCTGAAGTGATGGAAGCATCTTACAGCTTTTAATTGGCTTTGGGAGCCAGGCCGAAACTGTTAAATGCATGTGACTAATGCCTTTAACAGACGTGGTATTCAGGGGGGTTGACATGGGTTGGGCACTCAACAGAATTATCTTTAGTCTTAGTCACCGTATTATTTCAAACAAAAATGTTGTGACTATGTTTATAATGAATGGGTTTTTTTAAAACATTATCATATAGTTAACTGAGTGATCCCATGTTCCTTCATAGTCTGTGAAAACAAAGAGGATAACAAACCCTTTAAAATGCACCTTAAAACCTCAACTTGAAAAGTTGCCATTTGATATTTATGTGAACGACTCTGGGCTCTCAGCATTAGCAAAGTTACACTTTCCAATGTGGACATGACTAAAATTCACTGTTTCACTGTGATGAGTGTTAATTATTAATGAGGGTGCCATATAAATCCACCCTGAAACGAAATTCACAAATTTCCTTTCATTTCAGACAGTTGAGTAAAACTGAAAGTCATTGAGATAATTTATCAGTTATATTGACTTAAAAAGAGAATGGTTGGATTCCATTCAAGTTACATGCTGTTAAAGAAGCTGGTTGGAACCTTACAAAAGGAGAATGCCAAGTCTTAAATTAACATTCTTAATCACAGGAGTGTTAATTTTTTTTTAAAGGACACATAACTCTTAATGATCACCAGATCATCCAAGATCACTAAAATAACACAAATACTTTCCTTTATGCTAAAAGACTTTATTGGCTAACTTTTTTCCTTCCGCAGCATTAGCATCACTTCAATACACATCAAATGCATACAATAATTACTGAATACTAAAATTAGCCACCTATGATCAACTTTTAATTAGAATATATTAGTAGCTACCTCTCATGTATCTGTCCACTTTCAGTCTCACTTCAGGTGGTAGCTGTAGATCGGCAGTGCTGTGGTTTAGTCACATATTCTTAAACGGAGAGTGCATACCAGCCTATTTTGATCACTAATCAAAATGTAAACATAAAGAAAAAGAGCATCAGCAAAGTTCAGGTAGTGATTCGCTTTGGTAAAGGTTGGAATGAAATTATGTGAATTTAGTTTTAGATGGGATTTCAAGCAATCTGAGGACTTGATGCCTTTTAAATGGGTTATTTTTAACAGAGAAATGCCATTTTTGAGGCCAATTTGCTTTTTCTTTTCTTTTTTTTTTACTGAGGCTCTGTGACTGTTTCATTTACACCAGGAATCCATTGTTGTTGTTATTCTTGGTGTCTTCAGCTGCATGTACATTTTGATATTATTCTGTGTGTGTTTCAAGAGGCAAAGCCCAAGTCTGTACAAAGAGAAATTGGCACTTAATTCACAAACGTGTGAGGAATGGAGACGTAATCAGTGTCTATAATTTCATTAGTTCCACAGTATTTACTTCTCACACTCTTTCACGCAAACACACACACACACACACACACACACTTTCGCTTACACTGTCCTTATGTATGGCACAAACACAAACAAGCCTATTACCATAATCACCACTATAATGAGAAAATAGGGCAAGAGCAATCCAGGGCTCTTTAACAGTTGTTCAACAAGTGAGCAAATCAACACTGGTTATGAAAAACGACACATAGTTACTTAATCGAGTGCCTGAACAAAAACCTTCTTCTACTGTGCTGTGACTGCTCTGAATACTGCCCGACTGTTTTACTTCCTTTTTCTTAAGTCTTACTGCTTTTTCTAAATGCTGTTTGTCTTTTTTTGTGTGCTTAATAAAGGGGAAAAAACAGTGCGGGGTTGAAGGACAGTGATTAACCAGTTTATCACACTGGTGAGATTATTGCCTGATGAGTAACAACCAACTCACTGCCTTCACTCACAGTACGCCTTCTTATTTGTTTTGTGTATTTCAAATACCTTAGAGATGGAAAGCGAAACATGAGATGTCACTGCATCTACGTGAAAGTTTTTCAAAATAATTTATGGGTTTTAGAATTTTTTTTGTTTTCAGCAGCAAAGGGAGACGAAACGAAACGGCTCAGGTCTTACATTATCGTGCTCTTGAGATTTTATTTTGAAATACGCAGTGAGAAAACGCAACAATAGCTTTTGTTGGGATAAAGCTGGTTTCTTTAAAGGGCCACTCCAGCGATTTAGTTTGAAATAAGTCGCACTTGCTTTATTTATGGTTGTAAAAGCCTATCAAGTTGCATAATGGGAAATTTAGGATCTGGCTTGTTGGGGCTTGAGCCAGACTGGGGATGTATGGCTGGCCTACATTGACAGAATTTCATGCATGGGTTTCAGTCGTCCATCTGATCTCTGATGGAACAGATATGCTCCTGTTTTAATCAGTTCTGCTTTCTATTTATGGTGCACAATAGTTTGCGTTTTATTTGGTGCATACATTTGGTGGCCAGAAAGGTGTGTTTGTACTTCAAGTCCATTTTCTTCCATTTCACGCGCATAACAAAAATCATTGTGAATGAGGCGCTGAGTGACGCCAAATCGCTGAAACCCCGCACCTCCATACTGTGCAGAAACAGACAGAACCCTGGAGCTGCTAATGTGCTGCTTATGTTATGCCTCCTGTGTTGACACGGTTTAAAGTCAGGATATGTCAGCCTCTGCTGATTGAAATTCAGCCATTTAAGTGCAGTATGAAATTGCTGGAGTACCCCTTTTGAGGGAATAATTGTTGAGCCATTAAAATACTGAACGTCTCACAGTTCTGTGTGCTGACAGAGACGAGAGCACTTCTGCTAATTCAGTCACAGTGAACCTGCATATAGAGGCAGATTAGATTTGTTTCAGGAATGTTTGCTCAAAGAAGCCAATCAACAGAAAGTAAATGACATTTACTATTTAAGGTATATAAAAAAATAAGTTCTTTTTCAGCTGAAAATAAATTACCAACCTTGTTAAAAGGAACCCTGACTATTTCAGCTTGTGGCCTCTGTTACTAAAGCATGCTGTCAAAACACATGAAATATTTTATTGTTTTTAAAGCAGAATGTTTAGCTTATATTGTGACTTAAGCAGGCTAAATATTGCTTTGCATGTGCAATGCATTTTGGGTCAATGATGTAATGTCCTTGCACTCCAGCGCTATTGTTCCAAGTGTCTAACAAACTGGAGGTTTGAGTATTTAAAAAAAAAATATATCACAGTCTGCTGCTTTTCATTGCAATTTACAGTTGAAAAGGAACAAGAGAAGGCTTTACAGCTTTCCCGTTAGAGCGCCGAAATGGGTGGGAAAAATACACCTCACATAAGACATGCAGTTAGGTTCTAGGAAGCGATCTTATGAAAGGAAGAATAACAGGCTAAACAGCCTCTTAATAGTGTAAAAAGGGCTTTTAAAAACAGAAAATTTAGGAAATATTAGCTTCTCTCCTGCGAGGCAGGAAGCCTTCTGCTACGGTCATAACCCTCATGGAGGACAGTTTCTTTTGCTCAGTAATCCTTGGGTCTCAGTCACACAGGCCTAGAGGCCAGTTGGCAACAGCCTAGCTGGTAGTTTCCATACAAACTACCAGCAACTGCAACAGTCTGCCAGCAGTCTCAAGGGAAAAAGGTGCATTCCACGACCGGTTGAAGTGGTTGCTCGCGGTTTCTCTCTGTTTCCAGGTGAAATCAGTTGCAAAGAAGGTGTTTCATGAAAAACCTATAGATTGATTTGGTCACTAGCAGTTTGCTGCAAGTTACCACCAGTAGCAGTTTGCATGTAAGATTTCGATTGGTCTGGAAACACTCACTGATTAACCTCCTGGAAGGTAGTGAAAGTGCGACACAAACTGGAACCAGTGAATATTCACTGTCAACATAAAAGCTTTGCCTTTACCTCTGACGCCAATATGATTCAAAAGACACAGCTTTTACTTGAGAGGCCACAAGTCTCCATCACACTCTTCACAGTTTCACAACTGCTTATTGAGTGGTTGGTGAGTGTTATATGCAAGTCTGCATCTTCCGTACAAATTACCAGAAACTGCGACAGTCTTCCAGCAAACAGACCAATTGCAAGGTTTTCGGTACAGTGCTGTATACGTCTTTGCGACCAGTTTCACATAGCAACAGCAATCAATCTCCTTCAGCTACTTGCCACCCAGGCAATACTGATTTTTCTGTAGTGACCACTGGTTGCTTGGTGGTTGCCAACCGGTCTCTGGGCCCATGTGACGAAGACTTTAAGTATTCAGTTTTCTCCAATTAAAACTGAAAGTCAAAGTAATAGAGACACATGGCCAGCATTTGTGTGAAAGCAGATCTTTTTCTCTATGGTTGTTACACTCAGGTTAAAATTGAAAAGGCTTAACAGTCAAAGTCATAGTCAGGGTTCCTTTTATTGTGGGCAAAAATACAATTTCAAAGGTGACCTAGTATGTTTTCTTCTTATATTTTGTCAATTATTGTACTGTTTAAGGTTTTGCATAAGCCGTGCGAGCCAAAGGTTCAGATTTCAAACTACTGTAAATACTAAGTTTCAGTTTTTCTACTCTTGTATCTGTATGATATCAGTGAGAGCAGAAATCATGTAAATCATGCAAAGGTACTATAGTAGAGTCCAGGAATCACAATACAAAGCTAAAAATAAAGCAGCACAATAGGCCCCCTTTAAGGTCCATTTACTAGGTTTTCTTATATTAACACTCCCAATGATCTTTATCAGGAGATTAAAGTCTACATTATGCATTTTTATGTATTTTCCTGTCCTGAAATGTATTTAATTTCCTAAGACAGAGCAGCTTACATTGTGAAACTAAGTTTAAGATCAAAGGTCAACTTGTGACTTATCAGAGGTGTCAAACATGTCTCCTTTCAGGTGTCGTACTGTAAATATGCTACACATGAGCAGCATTTTAGCCTTTTTATCAGAATTGAAGGAGCAAGTTTAAAATGTTTTGTGTTTAGCAACCAGCCTTTTTTTTTCATTTTGATGAAACAAACAAACAAAAGCTATTGTTGACTAAAATCAAACCTGCAGACAAAGTTGACGACTGACGCCAAAACCTATCTCTGTAAAGAAAATCTTAAGTGGCAGGTTTTTGCAGAAATCCTCACAGATGCATGTTTTGTGTAGCTTCACGTGGGGCTACATCCCTGTTTTAGCACCTTTAAGCACTGCAAAAACATTTGGAAACCGAGACTCGCTGATGTCACAAAGCCATAAAGTCACTTTGTGTTGTTTTTGACAAATTTGTTGCAAGATGACGATGTCATGGAAACAAAAGATGAATCATTTGGTATTTTAGATGGAAGTGAATCCACAGATTTAAAAAAAAAACAAAAAACAATAAAGAAAACGCATGAAACTGAACCATATTGTGAGTCTTTTGTGATTGTGGTGTGAGGGGCCGCTGGGAGACATGAAACACTGGAATGGCAGAACAATGAAAGGTACACACAACCGCAAGTCAACACACATACACATGCGGAGACATATGGAAGGATTTTGAACTCTGATCACACATCTCGGCAGGTCTAACGATTATTTGTGGAGCTCGGCTGTCAGATACCCACCTCCGCCCCTCCCCCTGCTTCGTCCTCCCCTCCCCCCACCCACTCTCTGCTCTGCTGTCACTAAAATAGCTTTAAGGTGTGTTTAGGTTGGACTTTAACCCCTCCGCCTGTTTCGTCTCCTTGGCAACCGTCCAGAGTTCCCTTAATTTGTATCATCTCAATCCCAAGTGCTGCAGCAGTTTTGCCTATTTGCCCCTAATCACAGAGCCTGTTTCCATGGCAAAGTATTTAAATATGCTCTGCAGATCATTTTCATGTAACAAACCGCAAAGTAGAAGATGTACATGCATGTTTGTGTGCATTTCTTTTGTTCCTAAAAGTGAATCCCCCCCCCCGCCCCAACCTCATGGTTCATATCTGGCTTGGTTTTTAAATTTCATTTTCCAAACATCATCGCTCCTCTTCTTCCATTCTGTCCCTCTAATTCCACAGAGAGGGATCTCCTGTTTTCTATTTCATGCTTCCCTTAAAGAGAAGGGGCTTTGTCTCTTATCTTATCAGTGAAGCTTCACGGTTCCCAAAAGCTTTGGCCATGTTTAGAGAGGAAGTGCACGCAGCATACTGATAAGAGAGGCCTGTCACTGCACGTATAGCTGCAAGAAATAATAATAATAATAAAAAAAATCTGTGAGTATGAAGAATTGGTGGGGGTTGGGGGCGCGCACACACAAAGCGTGGATTTTGCCCGTTTTTAATTGCTCGACAATGACACATTTGGGAGTTTGTGTATGTGTGTGTGTGTGTGTTTGAGTGAATGCACGCATGCCTGAGTGCGTCGGGGGAGTTATATAATAGGTATATTCATCTGCTAAATAAAAATTTCAGCAGCCATTACTCTTCCGCTATAAGCTGCAGCTCAAGGATGAGAAGATATAGACAGAAAGGTTAGACATAAACATCACCCTGATACTGGCTGCTTCTTATTCAAATCAGCTGCGTCTAAAACCTGACAGCCAGAAAAGAAAATATGAATCTGAGAAGAACCAAATTCACACCAGAGCTTTGTCCATTTTTGGGATTTAAATATATAAATCTGAAGACAGTGAATGTCTGTCTGCTGGAAAGATTACACTAGTTCTTTACCAGGGAGAGTCCAGTGTGATAAGCAACCCCATGCTATTCAAATCAAACAGATACAGTAGGAAATGGGGGGGGGGGTACTTTAACCAGTCATCCCCCAAAATAATTCACTATTCCCAGAAAGGAAAGAAAAAAACTGAATAGTTTCATTTCAACACATTTCCTTCTCTGGAGGCTTTTCTTTATCACATATGGTAAATACTGTGAAGCCTCAAGCTGACCATTTTTGCTGTTACTATCTTGGTGTTTCAAAACCACATGTGACAGGCAGTGTGTTCATCGGCTAGTGACTTGCCAATCACATGGTAGACTCGCCATAAAGCAGCCCCTGCTTTATCCTTCTGTTTGACCTTAACGGCAACCGTGATTTACAAAACCAGCATTGTGTTTCATTCAGCAAGACTTCAAAATAGCTAGGGACCTAAATAGGGATCATACACTCTTCAGGGAAAAGTTGTGAGGTCACAGATCACATGAACTAACAAGTCATTTTCAAAAACTATACAATTAGATGGAAGTGTTTCAGTCACACTGGAATAAAACTGCAACTAGCTACCAACCTGAACCCATTCAATCAGAAACTGATGGCAGACTGACTCCATCTTATAACTGTTTTATCCCTTTCTTGAAGCACCAAAGTCCCTTTGAAGATGGCAAAGTGGTTGCAGATCCTGTCTTTGAAACAACCTTTTGACAGGCAATGAGATTGCAAGTTGATTGCATACATATCATTTTGTTTGTGGCAGTGTAACAGTAGCAATAGCCTTGGCTTCCCCTTTCAGACCTGGAAACTGTGTATGTTAATCTTTTATATACAGTCTATGTGTTACATAGACGTCTACAGATAATTAATGTACGTTCTGTATTTGTTCTCCGGTATGCTGTAAAAAGAGTGATGATCAGCATTCGTTGTCGAGTCAATGAAAAACAGAACAGTGTACCCATCGGACATCTTGTTGTCTTTGTATCAATGATGGGATGATGAAGCTTATTGACATCAGCATTACAACATGTGTGAGTGAACAGTTTCACACATACACACACAAAAATAAAACAGAAAATCATGCTTAGCAAAGTATTGTACATAAAGAAAAAAAAATCTCCAAAATTCCTGTAGCCTGAGCCGCACATTAATTTTGTTCCCTACATGATGAAGTCAAGTCTTTATTACATTTCTGCCTCAGGCTAGTCATCACAGCACGGCTTGATTTTAAGACCAGGCCACATTAATTTTATGGTGATATTTTCACATTCAACATGCCACCGCCTTCTCCCTGCAGGTGGTTCAGGCACATGAAAAAAGAAAAACCGGAGTGGAGCAGATTGCAGCAGGGTGAGAAGGATGGAGTTGCATGTGTAAATGCTGGAGAGGAGGAATAACACTTGGGCTCAGCTAAAACACCAGAGGAAACCAGGAGAGGAGGTTGGGGGTGGGAGAGTACCAAGGGACACGAAGACATGATATGCATATTCAACGTTGTGAGTCCCATCAAGGAAAAAATAAAATCCATACACTGATGCTCAGATGCATGTACTCCATCTGTTGTAGATTCCAGCAGTTATTTGTGATTAATGGCCTTTTTGTTTTGTTTTTTTTTTCAGCCCAGAATGAAGGTGCTTGAACTTAGGCATTCAGACTAAAAGCACAGTGTAGGTGGAGATTGATAGGGAGAGACAGGGGAGCCAAAATGCATCCTCTCCAGAGCTGTTCCAGCAAATTAAAATTCCAGCACATGCCATTTCTGCTTTGAATTCTGATTGTGGACTATCCATTTTTATGCCCGTGGTACTGTCTTATATGCCACTGGCCTCACTCCAAACCACTTTCTTCAGATTACAGGCTATTTTTGACCCTCATGGTTAATTTAAAGCTTGTTCTAAATTCCAAAAATGCTGACGTGCATTTCACAAGAACACAGCAACTGATGTTGCCTTAGGCTTTAATGTAGTATAAATCATTACAAAATATATGATTTGATAGAAGAGTGTCCTAGTGAAATCATCTTTGACACGCTTCTCAAAAACTCTCTGTGCAGAATGGTCCCACCGGTCTCTCAATAAAAACAACAGTAAAGGCATATTTTCAAATAGCTGGGATTATGTTATCATCACCACTGCTGCCAAGGAAAAACTACAGAGTCAGGCTCAAATCATGTTCATTAAAGAGGCGCATTTATTCTGGTAATAATCAGGTTTGTATGTTAATGTAAAGACGTTTCTTTCTAATCAAACAGTTCCACAGTATTAATTGCTAACCTGCCATTTGATGAACCAACTATTCATACAGCTACTGGAGCTAATATTATGTAGCAAATTCAATAATAGGGTAGCCCAGAGCTCTTATGGTCAAAGCAATCATACTAAAAATATTTTAACCATATACCTCACTGGTTTGTGTTGTTTCAACGGTGAAAGCAATGCGATGTATTCACCTGGATAGATGTGCTGATTTATCTTGTTCAGTGTTGGGTTGGACTAATGCCCCAGTCACACGGGCCTAGAGACCGGTTGGCAATTCCCTGGCAAGTTCTTTTTACTAGGGAAAAATGTATATTCCCTGACAGGCTGGTGAGTGATTGCTGGAGGTAGCTGTCTGTCGCCATCTGGAATTAGTCACAAAGAGGGAGCTGCACCAAAAAGCTCCTGTGGTTACTTTGGTTGTAGCCAATTGCTGCAGTCACCAGTAGTGTGCATAAAAGATGCCGACTTGTCTGGAAACATTGACCAACCACCCGAAAGTTATCGAAACCTGTGACCCAAACCAGAAACAGAGAACATTCACCTTCAAAGTAAAAGTGGTGCCTTTACCTATAAAACATGTTTGAAAAGCGCTCCACTTCCAGTTTGTGTCACACTTTTCACAGTTTCACGGTTGCTTGGCGAATAGTTTGTGTTTGCAGGCAACTCGACATGTTGCATGCAAACCACAGGCAACCAAAGCAACAGCAAGAAGGTTTTCGGTGCAGCGC
>VUQK01029259.1:44214-69978 GCA_015106715.1 Bujurquina vittata | reverse complement strand
TATATATATATATATATTATACACACACACACACCAATTTTTTTTTTTAAAGTATCAAGTCTTAACAGCTATAACACTGATTAAACTGCCAAAATATTTTCTAACACCTAGACATGGGCCACTACATATATTTTCCATTACTTTTTTATCCGCTAACATTTACCTTTGTAAGTATTTGGACAGCAACAAATTTATCATAATTTTAACTACACCACCTCAATTGAGCCATGTCACTTAACCAAACTTAAGCGTTTGGGAATCTGGAGACAGGTGAACTGTAATTTGATGTTTTCTTACTCTTAAATTGCCCCCCTATCCCCCAGGCAAAACTGACTGAAAGGCGCTTCACAGTGCAGATGGATACTGACCTAAAACATACCATGGAGGCAACCCAAGAGCTTGTTAAGGCAAGAGCTTCCACTTAAATGGCCGAGGCACTCACCTAACCTCAAGCCACCTAAGCCCGCTTCTCCCTTATTGAAGAAATAAAATGAAGCCAGAAAGACCTGCAAACAAGCAGGTAATGATGGTGGCTCCAATAAAGGCAGTGCAATGCATTCCAAGGTAAGAAACTTATAATTCTGACTCTAGACTTCAGACATTCATTAACTGCAAAGGATTTGTATGCAACTATCAGAGTGAGTCCAAATCTATATACACTGCTAAACAAAAATTAAAGGAAAACTTTTTAATCAGAGTATAGCATCAAGTTAATTAAACTTCTGGGATATTGATGTGGTCAGTTAAGTAGCGGAGGGGGGTGTTAATTAGTTGCACCTGCTTTGGTGTTAATAAAATTAACAACAGGTGCCCTAGAGGGGCAACAATGAGAGCCCTCAAAACAGAAATGGTTTTACAGGTGGAGGCCACTGGCATTTTATTCCCTCCTCATTGTTTTCATTGGTTTTGCATTTGGCTAGGGTCAGTGTCATTACTGGTAGCATGAGGCGATACCTGGACCCTACAAAGGTTGCACAGCTCCTCCAGGATGGCACATCAATACATGCCATTGCCGGAAGGTTTGCTGTGTCTCCCAGCACAGTTTCAAGTTCTTAACCCATACCCAGGACCATTACCAGGGTGAGCACTGCCAGAGCTACAAAATTACCTCCAGCAGGCCACTGATGTGAATCTCTTTCACAAAACCATCAGAAACAGACTTCATCAGGGTGGCCTGAGAGCCCAACATACTCAAGTGGGCCCTGTGCTCACTGCGCGGCACCATGGAGCACGACTGGCATTTACCATAGAATACCAGAATTGGCAGGTCCACCACTGGTGCCCTGTCCTTTTTACAGATGAGAGCAGGTTCACCCTGAGCACATGTGACAGATGTGAAAGGGCCTGAAGAAGCCGTGGAGAATGTTATGCCGCCTGTAACATTGTTCAGCATGACTGGTTTGGTGGTGGGACAGTGATGTTCCATATCAATATAGCTATCCAGCATGATTTCCTTTTTTCCCCTCCATTGAGATCTGATGTATTTTTAAAGTGTTCCTTTAAAAAAAATTTGTGATCATTGTAATTATAATTAGTTTATTATTTTGTCCAATTACATAATTATGGATACTGGATCACTGTCCAAATATTTATAAGCCAGACTGTAAACAGTCCCAGCAAGTTCTGCTTTATGTCACAGTACTTTTAACATAGTGCACAACAGCTTATATCCATGTGAATAATAGATCCGATGATCAGACAGATCAACAGCTAAGATTTACGTGAGACTACTGAATAATGGACAGCCAGGTTTTCAGCGGTGGCGTAATTTTATACCACTGCAATTAACTAGAGGAGCTAATACCAATCTTACTTTCCAACTGCAGCTAAGGTTGTACAAGTCAGACTGTGGTTACTGGAAGACTGAGTTGTCACTGTGATTGTAACTGTAGTCATGGCTGTGCTTTGACATTGGTATGATTAAAAGGCTCTGACAAATTGGTTTCTGCAGCAAACTGACATGACTGCTTACTGCAGGTTTTAAACTCTTGTGCTGCATAGGTAACTCATTTGTCTGTGGCGCTTTCTTGAGTGGGGGTAGTTAGAGTAAAACTAGACATATTCTTAGAAAAACAGATTGGCTCATAAATGCAGCCACGGCACAAATTGTACATATGGAGCAGGTGTCCCCCTGAAAGTCTTCAACTCAATCATTTGTTTATGTAGGCGACAACTGGGGCAGAGAAAACTGATCAAAAATCATACATTTTTGAAAAAAAAAACAAAAAACTCCCACACAGGGGTTTGAACCATTCCACTGTTTTTGAATTATTATAGGCCTAAACTTACTCCCTACTGGGCATAAGCAATATGGACATTTTGTATTTACTAGCTATTCTTCAAACAAGACATAACCCTTAAGTTTTTTCATGCATGTTATTAGCTGACTGTTATTATTTTGTTTGTTGGTTTTTAAAAGGATACACTCAAAGTAAATCAATTTCTTCCTATTATTTTTAATCTAACCTTAACTCAGCATCAAACTGCTGCAATTTCAAGTGCACTGGCCATCTCTTACAGGAATGGCTTCACATGAAATGTTCAAGCCCAAATTCTTTCCAGTGGCAGATGATGTGACAAAGTCCCTCTCAGTATTTGTCCAGTTAATCTGTTCTTGTGTCAAATTTCAGCTACACTGCATGTGTGTGCAAAGCACCATCTGTAGTGGATATTGGTACATATGACATACAAAACCAGCCCTATCCAAAAAATACCACCTTTAAAAAGATTTCTCCCCTTGCATTCTGATATGCGTAACGGTCACGACCCTTTTCATCCCCTCTTCTTTAACCTGCAGTGCCATCAGCATTATAACCCCCATCATCACACCTTCTTCCTCCCAGCTTCCACTATAACTCGCAGAATGACCTTGCGTCTACTCCAAGGGCAGCAGTCATCGCGCTGTTTCAGTCAAAGCCTGTAGGCTCAGCGCTACACTCATTATTCACAGTTCTACTCTCCTCCAATAACTGCAACCCCCAACCCCCATAAAGAGGTCCATTTCAAATGGCAGTACTTTAGCAATTCCACAGAAGTATAAAGATTTTTTTTACATGAATGCATTGTGAACAGCAAGACATATGCATTAAATAAAATGTGATTATTATACAAAAGCAATTAACCAAGGGAGAACTGATTCCATGGGGTTTTAATGTTTATTTAATATATTTAAACTAGCGAGCAGGTTTTTCTCTTATTACTTATAGCTTACGATGCGGAGAGACAGTCAGCACTCCGCCTAAATTTTACACTCACAACTGTGTCCCCCAACTGCCCATCCAGTTGGTGGTGTCTCATCCACCTCCACACAGTCTCAGTTCTGTTTTCGAGCACAGGAGCCCCTTTTACAGACCATGGCTGTACAAAGGGGGTTTAACCTACTCAAATTTAACTCAGTTTCACCAAAGAAGTCATGGTTGAAAAACTGGCTGGCTGAATTGGCAGAATTTTAAAACAAAACAAAACAAAAAAAATAACTCATGACCTTAAATAAATATGAGGAATTAAATGACTCTAATTCCAGCTAAACATAACGCCGTGGCTGCAGCCAAAGCCAAGAAGGAAGGCTGAGAAATAATGATGGCTGTGTAAGTTAATAGGCTTATCAACATCACCACCCCATCATTAAAGCAGAGTATATCTGATTAGAATGATAATTATGTGTTCCATTTAAATTTTGTGTTGCTTAGATGTAATCTTATGGCATGTAAGCCCACTTCACCCTCATTCTTTCAAGTGTGGCCCTGCCAGTGTTAAATAGTCTTGAGAGCAATTAAAGATAAAATAAAAGTGCGCTTACAAATCTTATAAAAGTTCAACAAGTAGTCTTCGAAGCTTCGGTGCTTTCTTGTTTAGAATTATGTCGCTATACGAAGGCCGACAGAACATAAATAAAATAGATTTAAAAACCGCTTGCTACAGGCCAGAAAAAAAAATGAAGGGATAAAGTTCCCTCCCCTGGGAATATCTGTTATAGATGTTTAGGAAAGCCAAAGGGTTTAGATACTCTATGAAAAAGACTAGAGGCACTCTCACTATTTGCACCAAACTACTTTTTAGCAAAAGTGGTTGCCCAATGGTCCAGGCAAACAAGCTTTGGAGCTGGTTAAAGATGCAGCTGAAATTACCATGACTCAGTTAACCCGGTTAAACTTTTTGTAGTAGGCATTACTTGGGAAGTTAACATTTCTCCTAAAAAAGGTACTTGGATGGGTTACTTTTATTCACAGTGTAAGCACTCTGATTCACGTATGTGGTATAGTGGTTAACACATTCGCCTTTTATGTGGAAGATTTCCTGTTCAATTGCGTAAAGAGACACAAACCCAGCCTCAGGTGGTCACAAGCAAGTGTGCTCCTAGTGCCGGTCCAAAGCCCAGATAAAAATGGGAGGGTTGTATCAGGCAGCGTATCCAGCATAAAATGTGTGCCAATTCAAACATATGGCTCCATCTGTTGTGGTGACCCCTTGGGACATAAGGGAGCAGCTGAAAGGACCTTCTTCTTCTCTGACTAATTTCTGTCTCCTGTCAGTAATCGCAGCAGAAACCTGCACGTCTCAGTTTTATGAGTACCACATCAAAGGGCTGCAACCCTTCTGAAACGCACAGTGAAAACGCAACACAAATACCAATGTTTTGATATGTTGTTTTGACGTCTTTTTTCTCTCTCTCTATCATTTTTATAGTGGAACTTGTAAGCTGCACAGGAAAAAGACAGCCAGATGTAAATCTACAAAAATCCTAGCCTTTTTACACAACCCACGTTAATGATTTCTCAATCAGGTCAACAGGCATTGTGTCTTAATCCAATCAACAGTCAAAGAGGGTAAAATGAGGAAAGAAATTAAAATGACTAATTCTGCGATCCCTGCATGTGTGGGATGTCAGTATTCACTAACTTTGAGTTCTGTCAGGAACTGAAAACCGAGGCCACATAGTGTTGCTCCCACATTAGGTCATGTTATATCAAGTTGAGTAATTTGACTCTAAGTGACAGACACGGGGGGTCCGCTCATTTAAAAAACAATAAATAAATAAATAACGGCTTGGTTGTCATTACCACCAAGTCTGGTTAAAAATCTCATTAAAATCCATTTATCAAACTCTGTTAAAATGCTGCTTGTTTAAAGATCAGAATGAATGCTGACAGTGATACATTACCCAGTATTATACACTGGCTATTCAGGAATAGAGTGATATAACAGGTGAAGTACTGTAGCAGAAACACTAATGTATTTAAATTCACTGGCTGATGCTCTGGGGTTTTAGCAGTAGTTCTCAGTCCTGGTACATGTGTTCATCCTTAAAATGTAATCAGGAACTACTTAATTAAGAACTGATTTTAGCTAGAAGCCATTTTCCAGCCAGAACATATACCAAAAGTTACCTACTGTTTAACAATGGCCTACTACCAATTCTCTTTTGGAAGCTGCTTTTTTAAAATTTTGCTTGGTTGCATTTGATATTCTTGAAAGATAAGAAAACATTTCTGAAGTCATATGTTAAACAAACCCTATTTTTTTTGTAAACTCTGTGAGCTAAAAATTTAAAAATTATTTAGTTAAAGTGAAATCACAGATGTATTAACAGTGGCTAACAAAACAATGCAAGATGAAGCAGTCTGCATTACCTATCATGCAGTCCGATGGGCATTGTCTCCCCTCTGTGTACAGGGTGCTCCATACCCTCACCAAAACCACACCTCAAAAACAAAACATTTGTGTTAAAACCTTCCTGCAAGAAACACACATTCAATTTTATTCAAGAATCTGCATCTTTAACATTGTACTAACACTGTAATGAGTTAAAGTCTGCATACTTTGGAGAGCCAGAATAAGAAAGCTTATCCAAACATGCATAGAGCTTTTAGTAATCCCATTTACCCCATGTCGGCTGACACAAACCTTCAGTCACATGGCAATACACATCTAAATGTATATTCTCCTCAACTGAGATGGACCACACAAACAGAAATCCCTCCTACCAGTTTCACCTTAAAGTATAGCAAACTTACATTAACTACAACACATTATTTTCCAGTTTATATTGGAAAATACACACTTAAACCACAGTTTCAGACCTCATCATTTTCTTATACAAGTGGAGTATTTCATAGTAGCACGGTATGTGCATGCATATTACTTTGGATTAGAAAATCCAACAGAAACTGACAGCACGGTGAATCCTCTGCTGAAATGTTACAGTTACATCACAACTTGTTGCGTTACACAGAAACTAGGCTAATTAAAGCTAAAAATATCTCCAGTGTATGATCCTTGAGAGAACAGTCTTTTTGATCATTTGAAATTTAGTAGCATCATATTCACAATTTTAAAAAACCGGTAAAACTCTCATCGCGACTGTTTCGAACGCTTTGCAGTTAGTTCACAAGTTAGTTTAATTCACTAAAGTTTCCCTAACACTTTGATTCCTGCTGTTCTTGTATTAATGTGACGACAGCATTTAATTTGGGATTGACTTTTGCCTCTACAAAGCGCTGTGGGAGCTCTCGGGGAGGTTAGTTAGTCCCTCTAGAGCTTGAGGTGTAACATCGTGATGCATGGCAGAGAAACTCACGGCGACTTTATTCCTAGCAAAGGCTTTGGGCTCCTATCTTTAACCACGCCCGTCTCTATTAGCCTGACTATGGCAGCTGTTCAGTCTCAACAGGCAAGGCAACCAAATGGGAGCTTTGCTCATTTTCTGGCCATGTTGACTCCACACTGTCGCTACTCCTCCAGTGGGAACAGGCTAAAGCTAACCAGCTAGGCTAACTCTAACGTTAACATTTGCTAGCTTAAAATAACATCAGATCATGACAGTCACCTGTGTAGTTGTCGCACTCTTTCCTCTTACTCTAAAGCGTTCTTCACTGAGCGACATTAGCTTAAGCAGTTACGGCGCAAACGACTGTGGTCCTAATATAAGTTAGTTGGTTTAGTTATTAGTTGGTGTGGTTGGTTGGTTGATTTGCCACCACCAACAGATGTCTGTGGCTAACTCTGACAGTCTGGTATGTGTTGAGCTTAATATACTATATATAGCATTTTAATTAATTCAGGCAGCTTAAATATACTCTCTAAACTTTTAAAAAGCAGCTTCCATACCTTCCACAGCGATATATCGTTACCTAGCGTCCTTGTTTTCCTTCCAAGCCCTCAAATCCACTTATACCCCTGAAGCCTCCTTCCTAGTTTTATCCAATGCAGTTGTGGCTTACTAGGAAAGCCGGAGTATCCACACTTTCAATTGGCGGAAGATTATGGCAATCTTCTCTCATTGGCTTAAAACTTCCGTTACTAAATAATGGTTTTAAGAGAGCTTTTTATTTGAAGCACATGGAACCTGAAATGTCTGGATTGTGCATGGCAAGGTAAACATTTAAAAAACAAACAAAGCATCTATGAACAATAGTTATAGTGAAAATATAGCATGTTAGAATTTGCAGTGACAAGGACGCACAGAAAGTATGTTAAAGTTTTGTTTTTTTTTTTGTTTTTTTTTACAAAAGCAGAAGT
Source organism: Bujurquina vittata (assembly GCA_015106715.1). NCBI lineage: Eukaryota > Metazoa > Chordata > Actinopteri > Cichliformes > Cichlidae > Bujurquina > Bujurquina vittata. The sequence goes on along the minus strand of VUQK01029259.1, from coordinate 62,460 downwards.
CTAAATTTGGAGTTTTTATATTTGGGTATCTAAAGTGGAAATTTCAAAATGAGGTAATGAGAGGCTAATGTTGTTCAAATATAGAAGTTATTTGCTTTTACAGGAATAACAGAGGTGGGTGTGACTGCTGTTTGATTACATTTGTTTACACAGCAAAAAGGAAAGGAGTTTGACAAATAATTAAGCCAAGGCATACTTTATTTATCCCAACATTTGGGAATTTTATTTTGTAACAGCAAGTCAAATTAAGTAGCAAATATAAAACAAAATAGCTGGAATAAGTGGAATGATATACAATAAAATGAAATAGAATATGAAAAAATAAAAAGCTATTTAAAAAAAAAAAACATTTCTTGTGTTTTTTTAAAGTAAAACATGGATCCATTCTGCAATCTGAAAATGACCAAACAATCAATAGGCACTTCATGCAGCCCTTTAACACTCATTCTTTCGCACTTGCTTATACTGTGACTGAATCAAGTATCTTAGTGGGTGTTCAGCGAAATCACGGGGTCGAAATAAAACCCTGAGTGGACAGATGATTTTTGTATGAGGTAAGGAAGATGTCCTGTTTCTGTTCTCATTGTGGTACAGCTGAATCAGGCTGCTAGAGAAAGTTATTAGTAAGTTAGCAAGTTATTTTTGTATAATAACTCAAATTTCAAGCCTAAATTTTAATTTATTTAATAGCCATAATAAAAACACAGTTTTGCCATATAAGAGGGTCACTCAGATTTCTATCTATGGGATATTGTATTGCACAATGCACATATTGATAACAATCACTACATTTGTTTAGAGCATGTGAATATTTTTAATGCATTTTCTACTATATAATATGTCCCTTTAAATGATAAGACAACTATAAAATATGTTTATGTTATTTATAAAGGTGAATTTGCATGAATACACCAGTAGATGGGCCAGATTTAACAATATAGGTTTATAAATATACTGTTAGTGTTACTTTTCAACAGACCTTTTTTTTAGGACTAAAAACTTTCATCTGCATTATCCTTCAAAGTGTTGTGCATCCTGAGATGCTCTTCTGCATAACTTGGTTGTAACAAGTGGTTATTTCAGTTACTGTTGGCTTTCTATCAGTTAAAAGCAGTCTGGCCTTTCTCCTCTGACCTCTGGCCTCAACAAGGCAGTTTCAGCCAGAGAACTGGATGTTTTCTTTCTGAAATACTCAGACCAGTTCATATGGCACCAATAACAATGCCACGTTCACAGTCACTTAAACCACCTTTCTTCCCCATTCTGATGCTTAGTTTGAACTTCAGCAGATTGTCTTGATCACATCTACATGCCTAACTACACCGAGTTGCTGCCATACAATTGCCTGATTACATATTTGCATTAATGAGTGGTTGAAAGGTTGTACCTAATAAAGTGACCAGTGAGTGTATAGTTTTCAGTCAGTATTCAGCACATGCTTTACACCATTAAAACAACTACAGTCTACAGTGAGAAAAAGCAAAATAATGTATGCATTCGTTAAAATGCACTGAGCCTCTTCAATAATCACCTTTCTGCAACCTCCACCTTTTTGTACTCCTGAATAATCTGTTAGATTGCAGCCTTATTATTAATCATCTGATGCATTGATGTGGAACAAAGAGTGCTTTGATTGCATATGAAAACACTTCATTCAGTGATGATTTTTCTGAACTGTGGGCTGTTTTACAGCATTCATTGTGCCTGTTACAGCGTATGAGAAAGAATGAGTGGGACTTACAGCTGCTAACTTATGTGCATGTTTTATCAGCTTAAATGAGTTGCACTCCAGTGGATTTACTGTGCACTACAATTTAATTACACTTTCTAGTATAGTTAAAGATATCCCTGCACTACAAAGAAAGCTTTGTAGTGCAGAGGTCTTTGAAGACTGTAGGCTTAATGTGGCATGTGGCAGCTTTAAGTACTGGGTACTGGCATGGGAGATGTTTGAACTCTGAGATAAATATGGTCTAAAATAATAAATTAATATAAATTTACCCAAGGGCGTCTCCCTGCGGCAGCAACTCAGAAGGATTTTAAACCATATGATCTCAGCAAAAAAAGTAAGGAAATGTGCATTTCTTTGTTGTTGTAACAATGCATCTTGCCAATAAATCTTATACTGTTGGAAAATCTGTGTATTTCCTCTTAAATGGTGTCACATTTGTGGTTTGAGCGGCAGAGTTGAGTATGTGGGCTGCACCTATGAAAAACTGTGCTGACACAGGCACCTGAATGGTGCCTGAAAATGTGGAGGTACCTTATGTCCGCAGACAGGGAGAACACTGTGCTGATTGCTGCATCGATAGGTTAACAGCTTTTCATGGAGGCAGTATGATGTTGTGAGGCAGCATTTCCCCTCACTTGCAAAACAGGGCTTGTCATCAGCAGTAAAATGTACTGAACATTAGCCTTATATATCCTGCCACATTTATCTATTAACCAGTTTCATGGTGCCCTTATTAATAATTAATAATAATTATTAATATCAATTAATAATTAATTGCTTAATGAATTAATTCGTCATTATTAAAAAGGGCACAATAAATTAATAATAATTCTTATTATAGCCATGTATCATCTTTAAAAAAATCAAATGTTAGCAAGGCTCTAGACAACTCAGCGCTGGACAATTCATATGCAGTTTGCATACGGACCAAATCTGTAAATGGATGATGCAATCATCTACATGATGCAGAGAGCTGACTCGCATCTAGAAAGTAATGGCTGCAAGGTGAGGATCGCCTTTTTTGATTTTTCAAGTCAACACAATTCAGCCACTGCTGCTGAGAGAGAAGCTACAGGAAATGCCAGTAAATGTCTCACTGGTTACTGGCAGACGAGTGAGATTAGGCTCTGCTCTGTCTGGTTTGGTGACATGCAGCACAGAAGCTCCATTCCTGTTCATCTTGTACACCTCAGACTTTCAGTACGTGCCACCCTCAGGAATATTCTGACAATTCTGCAGTGGTCGGATGTGTTTGTGATGGGCAGGAGGACCGCAGAGCAGTAGTGCATGATTTTTGTGGAGTGGTCTGGGAGGAATCATCTGCTTCTGAATGTGAATACGAGCAGAGAGAAGGTCAGAAGGAAGAGGGTGGCTACATGGGCTGTGTCTATCCTGGTGCCCACATGCACAACAGGCTGAAGTGGAAGACCAGCACAGAAGTTCTATACAAAAAGTGGAATGTGCAGGCTCTATTTCTTGAGGAAGCTGAGATCTTTCAGTGTGCAGCAAAATCACTTGTGGCAAATGTGATGTACTTTTCTGTGGTATGCTGGGGGAGCAGCATCAGAGCTGATGAGACCAATAAACAAAATAAAGTGATCAGGAAAGCTGATCACTTTATTTTGATTGGCTGCAAACTGGACACTTTTGAACAAACTTCAAACTCCATCATGGATAATCCTGACCACCCTCTGCACCACTGACAGGCAGCAGAGCACCTTTTCTAACACACTGATCTGATCATGTGTCAGATACTACTGCTACTAATACAATTCATAATAATTTCCCAAATATAGGATAAATAAACCTTTGCTTATCTCCCTTCTCATTTCACTATGATCAGCCTTATAGACTCATTTGAGAATCAAATGCTCAAATGCTCCCTACTCCATCCTCGCTGGAACACCTGATCAGCGGCCTTTCACCTTCTTGCTTACTGTTGGTCATTGGGTCTTGTGATGCATACAGTAATGCAAAACCACACTCAGCTGTCTCACTTAACAGTAATCTAAAAGAATAATTTGACTAACGAGCTGTTCCGATCCAGCCCAGAAGATGGCACCACCGCCTCCTTAAAGCTGTTCTCCAGTGGTTCACCCTTTAAAAAGAAGAAGAACCAAGAGGGCTCCCGTACCCCTCCCTTGCTCCGTTAGGATGTGTATTTTGTATAGCTGGTTTGTTTATGACGCGGTTTTCCGGCTGTTAGCTTGACAGTTGATCAAGTGTGTAATGTTGTAAAAAAACAAACAAACCAAACCAAAAACCCGCAGTTGTGGCGTTTATCTCGGTCGATACTGTGCTTTGAGTGTAAGCAGATAGAGTTGGCTAGTTAGCATCAGGGGCTGCTCAGTCGTACGACAGGATTACACTTGCTAGCTGTAGCGTAATGTTGGAGTGGACAGTTATTTGATTACTTCTGGGCAAGGTTTTTGATGTAAAAGTATTAATATCGAGGACACTGCGAGCGCATATGCAACGCATTATACACTTGAATCATTAGCAGGTTAAGCTTGTACACGGCTGCCTGATATTTGGGCTAGCTAGCGAGCTACGTTGACGTTAGCATGGCGTCAGATACAAGTGACACGGAGGAATTCTATGATGCTCCAGAGGACCCTAATTTTACTCCATCTCCAAAAGTGTAAGAGAACACGTTTTGGCAATATTACATTTTGATAAGAGTGACAAATAAACCTGTGTTCCTGCTTGTTTTGCCTTGTCTCGTAAGTGTCAGTCAGTGTCTCAGTCAGCTTTCTATTTTCATATTGAATATGAATATGCTGTCACACAGTACTTGAGTTCAGCAGCTGTTTAGTGCTGGTACAGGAGAATCACACATCACACGATGACAGGATAAGGAATAGACGGGTTTCAGATGGAAGCGGAAACCTTGAATGCAAATTTACAGTTTTCATTCAAAACAGTTTGTTGTAATAAGAATTTGATGCCTCTGTGAGATAATGAAGCCAGGATATAGGAAATACAAGCATTTTTTAATGTGGATCACTGTGTGACAGCTCGATTAGAGGTCAAAGTCTGACCGTTTTATAGGTGCATTTTGTTTGCTTATATCGGACCACCCTGTAAATGTAACCAATTGTTTAGTTTTTCGGGTTTCTCTTTGTTTTATTGGTTCTGATAAAAAGTTATATTTTGGATAAAAGTTATCGAATTCAGATACATTATTTCAACTGCTTAGGTTTGATTTTTGTGGATTTTTTTCCTGTATTTTATAAGTTGAGTTCACATGATTTTTTTTTCTTTGTTTCTTAGGTCTCCTGCAAAGTTTGTCATTCCTTCACCTCAGGTATGTGTAAAACCATTTGCAATTCATCCTACCTGTCATAAAAGGCTCGACTGTTTTATGATTTAATGTCATGTTTAATACTGGACTCCTGCTGGTTGTGATGACAGTGAGTGGCATTACACCCTCACCTGTGGCTGTCTGTTCGGACCCAAGTCTGCATTGTGCATTTAGAAAAATAAGAAGAGGAGATGGTTCAGCGCTATCTGTATTTGTACTTATGATTGCAGACTTGAGGTATAGTGTTAGAGAGATATCAGAGATAGTAAAGATTTGGCTTTTACAGTTATGGCTGACAGGTTTTAATGGTGCAACACTGATTACTTACAGCAGTTTTGTGTGTGTACATGGACTGATAGCTGTCCAGGATGAGTGAGTGAAGCTACTGTATTCTGATAGTCTTAACACGTTTGTCGTAGAAGACCTGAACTGGACCAACAAACACACAGACTGTTCAAATGGATTATAAGGATTATAATGGTTATAAGGATTATAAGGACTCAAATCCAGGTTTTCCCAGGTTTGTGTGGTTTGTGCTTTGTGTGGATATGTCTAATGAAATTTCGTGTAGCTGTCATGTCCCTTTTAATATAATCTGTGTTTTCATCATAGGTAAATGGTTTACTTACTCTCTCATTTTTTTTCTGAACAGCCTTTGCACGCTTCAGTAAATGCTGCAAAAGATTTGAGCTGTGCCACATCTGAGACTCAGCAAGATGATTCCTTACAGGTACAGTTCTCTCTATTCCTGTGCAGTGTCCCACCATCTGTGTTTTTAATGTGAGCCTCACGTTTGCTGAGTTTTATTTTGTGTTACGTTCTGTGAAAAAAAAAGACACATTTTGTTAAACAGATGCCATATTGTTAAATCAACCATTTTTCTTCTTCTTGTAGATCATTGATAGCATCATCGAAGAGAGTCAAAAGGGAACTGTAGGTGATGTGGCTGAGCTTTTAGATCAGCTTCATGTTGATGTAGCAGAAGAGCCAAAGGAGCTGAATAATGCTGAGGGAGTACCTGGGGTGCTGGCTGCACCAGCTGTTAAACCCCAGCTTGTCAAGAGGGCAGAAGAACAAACACAGAGTGATGTCGTATCAAATGGTGAGTGCCCTTTACCTACTCCTGACCCGATAGATCTCCCAGGGCCATCAACTGGATCAGAAGAACATGTTCAGCCTCCGGACATCACCAGCACCATAGGACAGAGTCATCCTGGTGTGTCTGTTGTGGTTTCAGAAGGTGGTCAGGAGCAGAGACCAGCAGATATCTTAGACCAGGTTCCCTTGACAGATAGGCCAGCAAACTCGGACTCCTCTAGGTCTATAAAACCTCAGCAGTTCACAGTGGAGCCAGACATTGTAGCTAGCACAAAGAAGCCTCCTCCCTCACGCCCACCCCCTCCGAGCGGGGGTCCTCCAGCAAGACCTCCGCCACCATCTCGGCAGAAATTACCCCTCAAGAAGTCACAGGAGTGTCCAAGGCCAAGTGGACTGGAAGGTATGTAATACAGTGCACTTTTAATGACTAAAAGTGTTGTTTTAATACAGTGTGTGAATTAAAATGTGACCTCAGCCCAGCACAGTAGCTTTGCCCAAATCCTAGTTTTCAGAATATTATGCAAAATTTATGTTGTTGATTTTCTTGCATGAGGCCCTGCAGAGCATGATTGAAAAAGATGAGCCTTACTGCTTCATGTAATTGGTATTTTAGTAATGATGAATTGTTCAAAATATAGTTAGAATTTTAAGGTATGACTTTGTAATTACCTCACTTTGCCACATGTACACCCACTTCTTAGACAAAAGGAAAGAACGTTCACCATCATCACTGATCTCGTACTTAGACTTGTTTTTATTTGTTTAAAAAAAACGGATATAAATTATTTGGTTACAAAGGGGAAATATATGAATAGATCAGTATTATTAGCATACAACAATGTGTGTCTCAAGGAATGGCCAATCGGCATGTGTTGCGGTTTTACTTAACAAGTGTCAACATTTCTTTATCTTTAATAATTGTCTGGAGTACCAAATCATGCACACTAACATAAAACAGACTGAAAAAGGTGGCAAGTTTTTCATATTAACTGTGCTGTGTTGTATGATTGTCCAGTGTCTGCTGTCAGCGCAGTCAGCAGTGATTCTCTGGAGCCATCTGGCCTCCTGTCTCCTGGCAGCACTGTGAGGAGTCTAACCAAAGAGCTCCAACATTCCTTGGACCTGGCCAGTGCTACCAGTGGGGACAAGGTGGTGACAGCACAGGTCAGTGAAGCTCTGACCTCTTTTTGGTGCTTGCTGAGGGATGCCAAAAGATGAATTTACATATGGTGCAGGAATTTATATTCAAGTCATTTAATATTTTCTTAGGAAAATGAAGATGAACAGCCGTCATCTCAGAGTGGAGGACAAACTCCAGGCCCTCAGCGTCCACGGTCGAACTCTGGCAGAGAACTGACAGATGAAGTAAGAGTTCCTTTGTGTGGGTGCTTGAATCCAAGCCATAACTCTGAAATTGGCATGTTCCTTGCACCAGTTGTCTTTGCAATAAAAAAATACTTGTGTGCAATCTTACAACAGGAAATCTTGGCCAGTGTGATGATCAAGAATTTGGATACTGGAGAAGAGATTCCTCTAATTCAGGCAGAAGAGAAACTTCCTGCTGGGATCAACCCCCTTACTCTGCACATCATGAGGAGGACCAAAGAGTACATTACGTAAGCAGAACATTATTTCTGTGGATTAACTCAAGTTGCTGTTGTCAAGTTTAGTTGAATTTAAAACAAAGTCAAAGAGGGAAAGATTGCGCTGAAGGCAGACACTTGAGATTCAGGTCAGACTTTCATAAAAGAATGTTTTTCCTGGCAAGGGAATAAGCTGGTTGTAGATTGCTGACATTGTTCTTGTCTCAACTGCATTTTTTTCCCCAAAGTTTTCCATGGAAAATATTTTTAAGCTTTATCATCTAAAAAACAAATGGTACAGTTTTTAGATGAAGCAGATATATTTTTGGCCTCCCAGGAATGATGCAGCACAGTCAGATGATGATGAGAAGCCTCAGACTACGATGACAGACACAGATGGCGGAAAACTAAAACAGAAAACGTAAGGACTCGTGGCTTTTTTTCCATCCCTTTTTCACAACATGATCTAATTTAAAGCATATTAATGTGTTTATTTGTGTTTCTGACCAGCACCCAGTTAAAAAAATTCCTCGGCAAGTCCGTGAAGAAGGCCAAGCATCTGGCTGAGGAGTATGGAGAGAAAGCAGTCAACAAAGTGAAAAGTGTGCGTGATGAAGGTAAAAATAATAATTTTGTGCAGACACACATTCATTTTTTTAGATTATACAGTAGTTTATATTTATGATGTTCCTATAGCTAAATTACCAAACAGAAAAAAATTCCTCATGGATTTTTTTTTATTTTTTATTTTTAGCTACAACAGCAAACAGGACAAAACAAACAAAACAAAAAAAAAACCCTGAATAAAAATGCAGTTTATGTAGCTTCCTGTTCTCAGTCAGTCTGAATTTTCTCAGTTGTATATCTGCATGTAGGTGTTCACTATTTTTCCCTGTTTCCTCAAGAGAAGCTAACTTGCATATGTTTCGCTGTTAAAAGTGAGTAATCTGGAACACATCCTTTCAGGAACTGAACTGCTGTGAAAAGATTGCATTCACTTTAAGGAGGCCCTTTAAAGCTTTTCTCTATTCTCTTTCATATATATGTGCACTTCAAAAGGTGGATTCTAATATCAAACACAGATACTGTTTCAAATGAGGAGGTGGGTGAGTGTTCTCCATCTGAGCCAAAATCTCATGCCTTCTGTCTGCCCAAGTAGTCTCAGTGTATTTTGTCTCCGACTTTGAACTCAGAAACCTTACTCATGTGAATCACGCAAAGCTGCTCTAGTAGAGTCCAAGAATGGAAAAATATGAAGCTGGCAATGATTATAATAGGTGCACTTTTAAGAATTTCCCAAATGCCAGCACAGGCTTATGAAATGCCCCTGATGCAGTTCTTCTGTTTGTTTGTGGTACACTCAGTCTTCCATACAGATCAGGATGATCCATCATCGAGCGACGATGAGGGCATGCCTTACACCAGGCCTGCAAAGTTCAAGGCAGCACATAGCTTCAAAGGTCCCTTTGACTTTGATCAGATTAAGGTTGTACAGGACCTCAGTGGAGAGCACATGGTAGGATGGTCTTAGTTTCATTTTATATTAACAGAAAATGTGCACCAGGGTCTGCTTGTTTTGCAACATCTCTGTTCTTTTTTAAGGGGGCTGTTTGGACAATGAAGTTCTCTCACTGTGGGAGGCTGCTGGCAACTGCTGGCCAAGATAATGTGGTTCGCATTTGGGTCCTGAAGACAGCATTTGATTATTTCAATAACATGAGATTAAAGTACAACACTGAAGGTAAACTCATTAGCAAGATATTTGAATTTTTTTGGGTGGTGGTGGTGGGGTATGATTATTGCTTATTTGAAGCTGCATTTCTTTATATTTTGCTTCCAAGGAGTCAGTATGTCTTGTAATTTTTAAAGTGTTCTCGAGGTCTTTCAGAGTTTTTCTTTAGACATCGGATGTTTTTCCACTTACTTTCAGTCCAGTCCTTGTACCTGATCATTTTTAGTGGAATTTTTTTTAAGCAACTTAACACTGACCTATGAATCTTTCAAGCACAAAAAGGCAGCTACCGTAACTCAAGGGATGTCAGTGTTGTCTACACTTTACAGACAACTTATCTTTATGCACGTTATGACAAAAATGACACAGGTTGGCAGGCATAAAATATATATTTTTGCACCAATAGGGTGATTCCCAAAGATGTTAGCTGAAAACTTGCCATATCTTGGTGTACAGGTTGTCCTTAAAACTGATAAAATTGGTAAAGTGGAGCACAAAGGACTGAGATATTCCTAAGTGGATTGAAATTCTGTAGCAGCAGGTCTGATTCAAGATTGTTGGAATTGTGCAAACTTTTTTTAAAAATTGTATTTCCAAGTATATTTGCTAATTTCAATAAATCGCTGCAGCTGTTTCCGATTTTCCAAGCAAAATCTAAAGCAGTGAGGGGTGGTCATACTATGGATGTTCAGGCTCTCACTCAAGAAACATTCCTTTTGTTTTTGTTGTCTCTTCTTCAGGTCGAGTGTCACCTTCTCCTTCTCAGGAAAGTTTATGTTCTTCTAAATCTGACACTGATGCTGGGGTGAGTGATAACAGTAAAAACATTTTTTTAGCTGTATTTGTTTCAGATGTTGGGTTTTTCATGTGAGACTGCTTTCCTAAGTGATATATATATTTTTTATTGTAGGCAAGTTGTATTCCAGAGGATCCAGACACAGAAGATAGAAATGCCCCTTTCCGCCAGGTCCCTTTCTGCAAGTACAAGGGTCACACAGCTGATCTGTTGGACTTGTCCTGGTCAAAGGTGATTAAAGCCTCTGTTTATTATTGTTTTTGTACTCACACACATTTTACTGTCTGTGGTCTCACCTGTTTTGCTTTTGTGTCTGTCTAGAATTTTTTCCTGCTCTCCTCTTCCATGGATAAAACAGTCAGGTTATGGCACATATCCAGACGAGAGTGTCTCTGCTGCTTTCAGCACATTGATTTTGTCACAGCTATTGCTTTTCATCCCAGGGTATGTTGAATCACCTTGCATTACTTCTCTCAGCACAAATCGTACGTGTTAATTTAGTCTCCCAGGCTGTATTTATAGTAACTCTTCTCGTTACCCAGGACGACAGGTACTTTTTAAGTGGCTCTCTAGATGGAAAACTACGGCTCTGGAACATTCCAGACAAGAAGGTGGCTCTGTGGAATGAGGTGGATGGCCAAACCCGGCTCATCACTGCTGCCAACTTCTGCCAAAATGGGAAATACGCAGTGATTGGCACCTACGATGGTCGTTGCATCTTTTATGACACAGAGGTATCCATATATGCTGCTTTATTCGGCCTGCACATGGTTTAATTATTTCTTTATAATCCTTTCATGACTGCAGCTATTCAAATATTGAAACATTTTTTTTTTTAAGCGTCTGAAATACCACACTCAAATTCATGTGCGGTCCACCAGAGGAAGGAACAAAGTTGGACGCAAGATCACTGGCATTGAACCCCTGCCTGGAGAAAATAAGGTAACCTCTGGCCATCACTACAAATACATCTACAGGATGTTGTCAACATAACAAGTCATCAAGACTTATTAAACGGCAAATGTTAAACTCTGCCCTTTCCCTGTAGATTTTGGTGACTTCAAATGATTCCCGCATTCGCCTTTATGACCTGAGAGACTTGTCGCTATCAATGAAGTACAAGGGTTATGTCAACAGTAGCAGCCAGATTAAGGCCAGCTTCAGGTAAGGGTGTGCATTTCAAATCTTTCGCCATGAGCTGCAGCTATAAGCTGTCCTAGTGCCCATTTATTACCTCCAAACTCTGCTTCTCAGGTTTTTTTGTCAGTTTCTAATCTTTAGTAGGGCAAAAGCTCTTTCATTGTATTTAAGCAGCATGTTGCAGTAAACCTGTGTGGCTGTCTTCCTATAGTCACAACTACTCCTTCATAGTAAGTGGCTCAGAGGACAAGTACATATACATCTGGAGCACTTACCATGACCAGAGCAAATTCACGTCTGTACGGCGGGACCGCAATGACTTCTGGGAAGGGATTAAAGGTAACTGTTAGCAGTAAAGAGCATTTAATGTAAGCAGCCTAATTTGATCGTTCCATAGTGACAGGACTGTCACTAAAGCATTTTCCCTTTCAGCACACAATGCAGTGGTCACCTCGGCCATTTTCGCACCCCACCCAGGCCTTATTGTCCCACAGGAGACCGGTGCAGAGAAGCCAGAAGCAGAGTGCAAGAGCCTGGACTCCACAGACTCTGAAACAATACCCTCAGGTGTGTCCACTTGAATTTATGTATGGTCCCAGATTTCTAAAAGCAGCACTACTCAGTGGTGTAAAATTGCATTGCTGTTTTCTCTCTGCAGGAGCACTAAAGACTGATCACACAGAAGTTCTTCTCTCTGCTGACTTCACTGGAGCAATCAAGGTTTTTATCAATGTAAAAAAGTACTGAACACTTCAGAGGCTCTTGGTTTTAAGGGTTCAGGCCTGCCTATCAGCGATCAGTTCTAAAGATGGAGGACAACTCGTCAGGAGGCTTATAAGGTCACGGAGTACCTAATGGTACTGAGACAAAGTTGTCTGTAGTAGCTGTTTTGGGTGAAGGGGCCCCTAAAAAGGGAATAGGTGGAATAAATAGACTTTACAGAATGGACAAAGTGAGGTTCCTTACTGCATTTGGGGTTTTTGTTTTGTTTTTTTTATCTTTGATACCAGACAACTGTGAGTTTGGTCTGAGCGAGAGATCTGGACATGTCAAGCACATGAACAGAAATGAACTCGTTCAGATACCCATGTGAACATTTTCCAGCTGTATGGGCTGGAGTGTGGCTAGAAGACTATCTGTAACAGTATGGGCACCTTACATTTTCTTTGACTACCGCATTTCAGAAAAATTAATGTCTCTTTAGAGAAGCAAGACACTGATGTTGATCAGATTTTAATGTCTTGTGTAAAGACGTGTTTGTCCCGAGGTGTCTAAAGTTGGATTGTAATGTCAGTTACAAAATATTTGTGCCTACAGAATCTAGATTGCTTTCTGAATTACTTCTAAAGCTTCCCTCTTATATATCAAGCATTTCAGCTGATAACAGAAAATCTTCAGTGCAGGAGCTTTCTAATGAGCGGGGCTGAGAATTTCAAATTTTTGTTTCAGAACCAGTGTTGGCTCAAGTACTTTTGATACATTTCTTTGTTCAATGAAAGCACATTTCATTCTCTAAGACAGTTCTGTAAATTTACTGTGTAATGTAACATTGCATACTTACTGCTTTTGTAAACAAATGCTCTATTACTTTCCTCAATAAAAATCCACACAAACTAGAGGCCCGCATGTCGACAAATCCTTGCCAACAACTCAAATAATTTGATGCTGGTCTCTACCAATCACGTCCTCCACAAGCTATCACCAAAGGTGTTTTATTTAGTGTCAGAACTTTACAGCAACACTTTTTTTTTTAAACCAAACATTAAAACAAAAATAAATATAATTACAGTGTTCATTCTTCATCATATAAAAGTGTAATGAATCTTGCATGGAGTGTTTTAGTTATGACTGAGAGGAGACATGTTGGTCTGTTTGAAAGAGCACTGCAGAAGTGCGTAACCCGTGGACACCAGGAGGGTCAGCAGCAGAGTCAGTGTTTGCTCTTCTTTGCTTTCTTGTGGGAGCGATGTGGTGACCGTGACCTGGATTTGCCTGCCTTGCGGTCCGGAGATGGTGATCGGGAACGTTTGGACCATTTGGGAGACCTCATCCTGATAAATAGAAGATAACAAAATGACTTTAAGGTAACACCCAGGATGAATTCTGCTACAAAAATGTCAGTTCACTTGCTTTAAAGGAGAGATGCTCCTTGATTTCCGGGGCTGGTGTCCAGAGTCATTACTGCGTCTTCTGTCCCCATCCTCATTTCTTTTGCTCTTTTCTTTGCTCCTCCTGTCATCTTTTGACCTCTCTTTGGATTTTGAGGTTGATCTCTCATTCTTCTCTTCATCTTTTTGAAACTCCTATAGTAGACAGCAAACACATCCCAATGAATTTGTAGTTATGCATCTTATGAAACTCTCAAATCTGCTCATTAAGGTTTAATGGGAGTGTCTTTCCACTGGGTCCTGCGTAACAAATATAACCAACCTGAAACTTAAAAAAAAAAGTTTTTCTTTCCTTGTTTTAAAACAGTTGGTCTTTGGACTGTATGTGGGCAAACGCAATACTGCATTAAAATACAGAATATTAAAAATTAGTGAAATTGCTGCACTAGAACAGTAGAGGGCCAGCAAAAGCTGCTATCTTTTCTCCAAACATAAGTTTCTCACTTAAGCACTGAATACAAACGATGCTAAAGAAAGCCAATTGTGCATGATCAAACAAAAACCATCAACTTGGTAACAAATTAACGTGCAGCTATAACCCCTTACCAATAGATGGTGCAAATTAGACAAAAATCTGCAACTCTGCCACTGCGATATCGTTTTCACTGCAACAACTGACCATCTCCATCTATCTATATCTATATATCTATATCTATATCTATATCTATATATATTAATGTGCATGAACAAGTTGATGCATGGAATTGGGTGTAACAGGAGCTGAGGAGGACTTTGGTGCTAAAATCATCTGACTTATGTGGTCACATTTAATTGGAAATGCATTATAATAGGAACAGATTTGTCATCCGAGTTAGGAGAAAATCTGACTTGTACGATCTGATTAAGGTAATGATTTTTATTGGAATTAACATTAGGAACAAAAGAAGCCATCCGGCTAGAGTAAAAATCTGATTTGTGTGACTTTGACTTAGGCAACCCTTACTGTAATTGGGTTTTTTTCACTTTGCCCCATATTGTTCATTATTAAAGGAAGTGCTTCTATTATACACCAGGGGCTATTGGATTTTGCTTTAGGGTTTCTTTCCTTTTTGTGTGTGGGGACTCTTATTCCTCCACCAGTAAAATACCACATAATTTGAACTTAAAGCTATACTAATAGAAGCAGCCCATCAACCCACCTTCTGTAGCAGTTTGTTTCTGTAGTGCTCCACTTGTTGCTGTATGTTCATTCCAGACTTCCTCTGCCTTTTGCCAGACTCCAGCTCATCTTGGATCTTCATAACCTTCACCTGTGTTAGCGAAAGCTAATCAGTTCTGAAAAATTATCAACTAGAATTTGACCTATTTTCAAACACTCGAGGCAACAAGTGTTTATTTCTGTGTCAAAGTAAATACTGAAGTGTGTGTGTGTGTGTTTGTGTATTGGGGGGGGGGTGTCTAAAAGCAAATCTAACTTGTACAAAGATGTTTTTGAACAAATGTTTACTTGCCTCTAGCTCTCTCAGCCTTTTCCTTTTGGTTTCAGACATCTGAAAACTTCTGAGCGAGCTCTGAAAAACTGCACTGTCATAGTTTGACAGACTGCAGGAATCGGCACTACTGTCACTCTCCGAGTCTTCGTCTCCATCTTGTGAATTGCCACTATTGACAGGAAGGAGACCCATTTGCCTACAGTCTGTTTTTCACAAATGTACACAGTGCCAGTTACTCAGGACTTACCTTACGTTCGCTTCATCGTCACTGTCTTGCTCCACCTTAGATTCAGACTTTGCTATTAGAGATAAAAGAATAATAAGCAAGATGATTGGGGCAGACTAATGGTACAGCAACATCCTGACATGTTTTACCTTGAGAAAACATCCCAGTATCACTCATGTTCTCCCACTTAGACAAAGGCACACTTGCGAGAGGAACACTGCCTTCATCCACTGGGGAGATAAAACAGCGACAAGGTTAGGGACAAGGACACGTCATTCTTGAAATGCTTCGAGTTAGATCATGATAACAGTTTGTCTGCTTTTTAATGACGGCCAAATGTAGCACACAAATCTGCTCCTACTGAGATTAAAATGCACACTCATTACTTAGCCCTCAGGAAAGTTGGATCAGTGTATTGATGTATCAAACTGCCGACTCGTGTTTAAAGAGGAAAAAAGCACTATTAATATTCTGTGGACTCACAAGGCATCCCGTCAATGTCATCAGCGTTGGCCCCTAATGGAACACCATCTATATCATCAACGGGGACCCCATCTAGAGGGTCCCAGCCCATAGGGCAGCCATCCAGGTCATCCACAGGAGTTTTGTCCAAAGGTACACCATCTATAAGTGTACTGTCCATTGGTGCACCATCAAGATCACAGGATACTTCCTGCAAAGGGACAAAGAAATATAGTTACATCAATTTATATTTTTAACATGATGGGTTGCCCATATTGTTGAAGTGACAGTAATGAATATTCAGGTCACCTCTGCAATCTCTGTGGGCTCCTCCCCTGCTTTGGCAAAGCCGAGAAAGATATTTTGAAGGTGGATTAGATAAGGCTCTGGGTAAATGGCCCAGTCCTCCCATGCTCGAAAACAACTCATGACCTTTTGCTGTGGAGAGATAGAGAGAGAGCGCGCATGAAAATGTTGTGTTGTCCTATTTTTGGTAAATATCCTTGTGCAAAAGGCAAACAAAAGCCACGGTTACCTTAAACTGCTCCGCCTGCAACCTGGCTTGTATGTTTTTGTGCGCTTCATTAAGGTCTCCAAATATCTGCGGTAGCTTTGTTTCAAAACTAGAAAAACGAGAGAAAAACTTGAAGATGGTCAGATGAAGGAGGAATGATAAATTATCAGATTGTTGATGCCAAACTGAGGGAAAGTCTCTTACTATTTCCGATAATATGAGGCACCGGCCACTTTGGCACATGAATTGTGCAAGATGTCTGACACAAGATACAATTTAGCAATCTGTGGGATCAAGGGGAAAACAGAAAAGCTCAATGTGACTTGGATTTTTTAGCTTTACAGACATCGTGTGTAACATTGTTTATATAAAGATAAAGCAAGCTGCCTTCTTCTGAAGGGATGTCTGGAGCAAGGAGAACGAGTCGGAGACGTGTCCCACTACTTCCTCTGCTGCGTCTGCTCGATCTAAACAGAACAGCATGGCGTTGGCAATATCTTCTCTGCTCGGAGTGAGCTCCTTAAGCAACATCTCCAGTTTCTGTCTGTGTCTGAAAGATATGTGCAGAAGGATAATATTCAGTTAGACTAAAGTTACAAGCACGAATGCCGCCATGTCCACTAGATGACTTACTCAGCTCTCAGCTGCCCTTTCTTCACCTCCTCCTCATGGGAAACATCATCTTCTACCTCTGCAATTTCTTCACCTCTCTGAGAGTAGCTGTTTAAAGAGGGAGGTCTCCACAAAGAGCCTCCGCGAAACATGCGAAAATCTGAAGTCCTCCACTCAGTCGGGGACTCTCCCTGCGGTAGGGATGAAAACCAGATTAACAAAATAAATAAAAAACTTGAATCTGCATGACCCAGTTACTTCTCATAATGGAAACACACGTTTGAGTTGCAGTTTTTCAGAAATGTAGACATACCTGAAGAATGGAGAACAGTCTCCAGCGATAGTACACATGATCTTGGCTTTTGTTGTCAAAAAGGAACCTGAGACAATAACGAATACATAAATGAAATATAAGACACTTTTATCTAACTTAAGACCAACACGAGTCCAAGTACAGCACACCTACCTGTAATCTGGATTGTTTTTCTCTTTGTTCATGATTATGGCTTCAAACACGGGACCTTCACGCACCACAAACTCTATCATCCTGTGAATAAGGAACAACAGATTCCTGTGGGGACAGAGGGGTGCATCAGAGCAAGGTTTAAGTCAAAACTCCCAAAGCTGTATAATCACATTATACTGTGCTGCAGCATGCTCAAATTTAATAAAGACTGCCCATGTGGTATTACACACAGACAATGTATCAGTGTATTTTAATAAATATAATAATATTTAAGTTGAGCACGTCTATGAAAGGAGAAGAAACGACAAACCACAACATCTCTTCATGACTCATGCTGTAAGAATTAAAGCCCCAATCCAAAATTTAACACTAGCCATTAATCATGAAGATTCAAAACACCAAACACACGAGAATCCAGAGGCTGGATTATATTTCACCCCTGTAAGGCTTCTGTAAAAAAATAAATAAATAAAAAAAAGAGGCTGGGCTCATCTACAAAATTAACTCATGACTGTTGAATATTGCTATATCAAAATGTCTGCAAAGGTATATCAAGTGGTTACTGTGGCTTGGGGCTGCAGTACTGAAACCTGTTTGAACTTGAACATGTGCGCATCCAAAATTGTGTCTGATCCACCGCTTGAGTTACGCTTTTTTATTACTCTCTACTCTGACCCGGGGCAGCAGCTGGCTTCATTCGTGGCACACTGAGCAAGTATGAAATCTACATGCCTTCTAGCTGTATTGTCTGCAGTGTCTCAGCCTACCCATGCGAAACCCAATGGGAAACTATTGCAATTCACTGCATAACAGTAACACTAACTGAATTTTATGAACAAGATTATGTTTGATGGATTTTAACTAACTAAAACAAGGAAATACAAGTGCTCGCATGTAAACCTCAAGCCATCAGGAACTTTGGCGTGTGTGTGTGTGTGTGGGGGGGGGGGGGGGGGATCACATTCTGCTGTAAAAGTAAA
>VUQK01029259.1:5598-44008 GCA_015106715.1 Bujurquina vittata | reverse complement strand
TTGGTGACCCCTTGTGAATTACAGAGAAGCTAAAAGAAGCAACTTCTTCCTCTTTTTTTGAATATTGACAGGATTATGTGCTGTGGATTGTGTGCATGTACCACTGTGGGAAGACACACAGCACACTGAAGATGCAACAGTGTTTATTTAGCTGCTGCTGCTGAAGAGTTGAAAGTGCAACCAGCCGGAACAGGTCTGAGCATGTAGCATTCTTAGCAGCAGTAGCAGCCTTGCTGGAAATGGTTTACTGCTTCCCAGGGAGACTTCCTACAAGGGGAAGGTGGCCAAATTTAGATTTTTATTTTTATGAGGAGGGTCATGGTGCTTTATGAGGACGCCTCTGATAAATTGCAGATGTCAAAATATCCACCCACTTACAACAACTCAAAAATAGCTTAGGGTTGTCAAGTGCAGCTCTAACAGCTCTAAGACCTGGGACTTCCTGCCTCAAAGAACGCGTTTGGAAGCACCACAGCCTGTGTCCTATAACACTTGTGTTATAACAGCTGGTCAGCAATAGTAAGAAGAGTGTGTGTACCTTTCGGTTGGGATAACCACTTTGACTACGGCTTCGGACAGAGTCTGTTTGTGAAGTCAAACCAAATAGTGAAAATGTTAAAAAAGTGAGTACTTGTACAGATGAAACACTGCAGGGTATATACAGCATAGAAAACGATGAGAGCATTCAGTCAGTGAAATACATATGGTGACACAGCTGTAGTCCTCCAATAAATTACTGTAAAATATTATACCATATATACACGCTAAGCTGTTTCAGGTTTTATATATATATCCATACACACACACACACACACACACACACACTTTGAATTTGTTCATTGCCATATTCTTGTAGTCTGGAATGACGTGAATAATATGACAACTACCATAGACTGTATACAAAGGATGGTGTGGCTTATTGATTTATGGTTTGACTACAGGTTTGATTTTTGAATTTTTGAAACCAGATTCGAGGAAACAAAGAGGTGGATTTAACTGAGAGCATGAGGACATTGAGATAGTGATTTGCCGATCAGCAAGTAGCTTTGCTATATTGTATATTTTGCTCTAAATATGACCACAATGTAAAAACTGTTTATTAAGCAGTATTAAATAGGACCTGAAATCAAATTTTTGAGACTATAAATTAATTAGGAAAATGCTGGGGTCATGAATCTAGAGGGAAATGGTGACATTTTCTAAAACACATGCTGGCCATTAGAAAGAATGCAGGTTTAGGAACCTTTCCCTCAGACTCAGAGGCTACATCCATCTTTAATATACAGTTTGAGACAAACATGCCCATAATGATATAACTGATAGTTTTAAAAAAACAAACAAAAATCTGTGACAATTACACTTGTTTCTTATTACACTTGTTTTTTTAGGCACAGATTTACCAGCTAGTGAGTCAGTCACTAGCTGTAGTTTGCAAATTAACATTAACAATAAGTCCAAACACTGATTTAAAATAATAAATAAAGAAGGTTCATCAAGTCTTTAAAAGTGAATTTTGCTTTAACTTTCTCATTCTTGTTCCTAATCTGATACATCAGCATCCAAATACAATAATTACAAATAATACCAATAACTTGTGGATGAGATTTTACCTTGTCAAGCTCTTTTTTAGACATGCCCAGTGGCTTGGTGAAGTCATTGCGGAAGCGATCCCTGGGCTGCGCATTGAAAGGAAGGCCAGATGGGGGCGGCGGTGCGGCTCTCACCCCCACTGGAGTGTAGAGAGGCTGAGGTGGAATACGAGCTGGTTTCCCCCATCCCAGCTTCATCTCAAAACCCATAATCACTTTACCTACAAAGCAAAACATATTTGTGTCACACAATCATACAGTAAGAAGACTGGCTATGATATATAGCAGAAGTATTTTTAAGAGTCAGCTGTACCGTCAAGTGCAGCCAAGGCTCGCTCTGCATCTTTCCGTGTCATGAAAGCCACGAATGCTCTGTTTGAGGTTCTGCAGCGCTCCTCGTCTGTTCGAGGCCACATAATCTTCACACTGGCCAGGGGACCATACTTACAAAACTCTTTACAGAGCATCTCTTCATTCATCTGAAAAGTAAGAAAAATGAAAGGTGAGGGTCGTACATGAGGAAAATGCTGAAACTATACAAGTCAGTGTACATCGTTACCTTCGGGCTTATGCAGTTAATGTAGAGGTTAGTGGTGGTTGGCACTGTTAGGTCATCATATAACGCTGTAGGGTGGACAAGGGTTGATGTTAGCACAGTTTGATGGTTGGCAAATCTTTCGACTAATGAAACAGTAATATCACATGGAGGGCTTTTACTTGATCGTCCTGATAATGGTATGTCCAAATCTCCATGCACTCCTCCACTGGGGTCATTTTTCTTCCTTTTATGTCTCTCTTCACGCTCTTCTTGTATTCTGCAATTTTTTCCACATGTGAAAACAGGCTTAAGATAAACAAACTTCATGGAATCATGAAGTTTGTTTGCACATTTTCGGAACCCCCACCCCCCACAAAAAAACAAACAACTTACAGCTTAAGTTCTTCTTTGAACAGTTCAAGATTACTCTTCTTCTTCTCTTCTGTCTTTCTTTTATATGTCTGTTAAACAAACAGGTGGTTATTACAACTGAATGACTCCAACTCAAACACTGAAAGCAAAGTGTTACAGGACAGTATTTTCTCATCAACACTTAAAATCAGTGATTATTAGGGCCAGGACTCGATTAAAAATTTTAATAGAGTTAATCACAGGGTCAGTAATTAATTAATCGCAAACAAATTATCAACAAATTAAACACTTTCAATTAAATATCCTTTTGCTACTAAAATTTGGAATAAATAGACGTATGTGCTTAACAACAAACCTGTTATTTACTTTTTGAAATGTTTTTTTGAAATTGTTATTAAACTAACAAATTGGGCGAAGTGCTGTTATAGTTATTCAGATTTCAAGTATTTCAGAAACCCCTGATTGTTTAACTTATTTGAAAAAAAAAATGGAAACAGCACACTCGACAATAACAATAACACCATTATATTTTATTTATTTTGGACATTAACCCCATGTCTTTGAACATGTGGAAGGAAACCCATGCACACATGAGGAGAAAATCCAAACTCCACACAGAGAGAGGCCCGGGCCAAGGTGGAAATCGAACCCAGGCCTTTCAGATGTTATTCTAACTGTGAGGCAGCAGTGCTAACCAACGGGCCACTGTGCTACGTGACTTTCCTCCGGGTTTCCTCAGACATTTGTAGCTTCAACTACTGTATACAACAGCAGTCTTTTTGAAAGTCCCATCAGAACGTTTTATAAAGCTAAAGTTGTCCCTCAGTGGACCAAGAGAAGCGGCTTCATCGCTGTCATCATTGTCGTTTGCGGATGCGATGTTGTCGCTTGTGGATCAGATTACAAGTGTGCTATAAACACGGCAATACAAAGGTTCCGGGTCCGAACTTCTTTAAAAAAAAAAGTGATTGCGGTAAAATTTTTAACGCGTTAAAATCTTTGTAATTAATTAATTGAAATTAACACGTTAAAGTCCCAGTCCTAGTAATTATACATTTACATAAAAAAAGAACAAACTTACAGACTTTTTGCTTTCAGCAGATGATGAGACATGATGGGACACAGGGCTGAACTTGGTAGCAGGCTGGTACAGCTTATTTTTCTTGACCTCTGCTGCTTCCTCCTCTGCAAAGATTTAAGGAAACCCCACAAAAATGACTAATTGATTTAATTGTGTAATTTTCCATAGTATATGGAAATTACTATGTGTATTATTTGTGATTTTCATCATCATCATCATGTGACCCTCAGCAGATATCTGAACAGCTACAATTCATATAAACTCACTGCCTTTAATTTTTCTACTGATAAGAACTAAATGTGATGTCATAAAACATTAAGCTGAGCAACTATTCAGAATTGGGTTTTTTTTTTTAAGCAAACTTATAGACTGAACCGATACCCGCATTTCCAGAGTCACTGAATTTTATTAAACATATGAGCCCTGAAAAATCAGGATGGTGAACCATTTCATTGCTGAGTCGGGCACTCAGTTCATTATTATTTTTAGACAGGTATATTGCAATTCCTGCCATCCCATGGTGAAAGAGAGGAACAGAACTGCGATGTAGTGAAATCCTTTCACATGATGCTTGTTGTGAAAGTCCCAGCTGCTCACCTTTAGTTGCGTTCACAATACCTCCACGGACAAAAGTTTTCACTCTACTTTTCTCGCTGGTCTCAAAAGAAGCTAAAAATTCTTCAAACACCTCTGCTGCTTTTTCTTCTTCCTAGCCAGACAGGTCACAAAGAAAAAACGCATGCTGTTTGTATTTATTTCTTACCTTTATGTGGATTTATTTCATCCATATATTCAAAAAGCGCACTGTCCCAAACCCCTGTACCTTTTTTTTGAGCTCCTCTTGTTCCTTCTTTGTGAGTGTTTTCAGTGGAGGGGCTGGTTTTCCCTTTCTGTCTGCCATGCTCACAAACAATACTAAACATGGGTAAAAAAGTTCATGTTAAAACGCCCTTCCACTGGTAGCTTGGAAGCAATTTAAGAGGACTAAAAATGCCTAACATCCTTGAAAGCAGTTTGCAGCATGTGCATGCTCAGATGATAACAATAAGTCTTTACAGATCCTCTGGGCCCACCGCAGACATGCACTAAAGGGCAAAGTCATCTCAAATCATCTTACCTATTTTGTGTCACTTATGGCATCCTTTCTTTGGTCAGATACGAACTATTAAGGAGCAAAACAAGAGTATTAATTGCCAAATAGCAGAAACAGCGCACACAAAAATCTAGTGCTACTCATCACAACCCACATACAGTGCTAACCCATGGTCACAGGGGGAGGACAACTGGGGTGTTTACAACCCTCAAGTTAGATAGTTAAAGCCAAGAAGATGAAGTGCATTGAATAAAGAGGCTCTTTAAACAATAAATGCACGGCCCTCTAACACGGAAGCTGCTCAGGTGCATCTTTTAAACGTGTTTAAAAGGCCTGGACAAAACACAGGCTACCACTTCACTTTGCTAATGTTAGCTAACGAATGATGAGCTAACCCAGCTTTAACCTTCACATGAGTAACGCCAGAGCTGATATTTCCTCCATCAGCCACGATCCCAATTATTCTGCAACTCACACAGATTCGCATCTTCAGCAATCGCTAACATCTCCTCGGTGCTAACACTCACAGAGAGATCAGACACTCTTAGCTAGCTACCATAACTGTGTTTTTGTGATGGTCAGAAACGCCGCAAAGCGCCGACTGACCGCGCAGGACAAACGCTAAGCCACAGTGCACGCACACAGCACGACAAAACCGAAACTTACAACGTGCGTTACCCTACTGCTTCACAATTTGTTTGCAGCTGACAAGTGTTTTCTATCACATCATGCTATCACGAAGCGAGTGCAGCTCCTGACTGGGACCGCCAGCTCGGCTCGGCTCGGCTCGACTCGGCTTGGTCCGCACCTTTTTAAAGGAGTCTGTCTCTGTGTGTGTGCATTACCGATACTTCTTTCATCTGCTCGCTGCTACACTTGTGCCTGCTCAGGTGTGTTGCGGTCCCCTGCTGGAGGGGTTTTCGTGAATGTGAAACGGAACCTTTTTTTTTTTTTAATTTGGGGTTTAAACAGGTTTGGTTGTGGTGGGAGAAACCCTTTTATTTATTAACCCTCGACAAGGCGTTGTTTTTGGGGAACAGAAAGTTAAATGATGCCAGCTAATCAGTGTTTGAAAAAAGACAATTCTAGTTTCGATTATCAAACCTGATTTGAAAGCTGGGCATCCTTTTCTAACACATGGTCACAGGAGTAAATGGTGTGAGAAGAAGGTAGAAATAGTAATTATATTTAAAATGACGAACTGTAAATAAAAATACAGGCGTGCATATGAAGTATTATAAAGGGTTTTTTTGAGACTGGGATGAAAAAAAGCGATCACATGCATTTTCATGCATTCAGGACCCAAACTGCACAAGAAAGCAAGAGGAGAGGACGAACCTGTGGAGGGATATCTCAAAAGTATGAGGAGAAGAGGAAGAAGAAGGGACCCGCAGCTCCCATTCCAAAGCAGGATGTCCACTTGGACAGTCCATCACACTGGCCAGCAATATGTGCCAACAAGGGAAGATGCAGGGTTCACCAAAAGTGATGTGTATAAAGTTTAATGTGCCCCTCTCTTTTACAGCACAGAAGAACTGTTTTGTGATGTTTCACACAGTGACAGCAGTGTCTCACAACATGAGATTCAATCAATATGACAAGGCAGTGGGGAACACGACCCTGAGCTTATATCAAGCCGTTTGTGTTCCAAGTGTTTTTCAATTCTTTGTTTCACAATTTATTGACATTTTTGGAAGATTTTCTGATGTTTTTATTTCTCTCACGCTTGTCTTACGAACTATGAAAAATAATTTTCTCTGTTGTTTTGTACCATTGTTGTACAACGCTGCCCCTAGGCAACAAAAAAAATCTTGGAATGGGGGTGTGTGAAGTATAAATGTTTTTTTATTATGTTGACAATAAGATGGCCCAAAGTGAATCAGTAAATGATGCTGAATAATTTTCAGTATTTACCATTAAAATGTGTGCAGTAGAGGGTTAAAGGACACACACACACACACACACACACACACACACACACACACACACACACACCTGTTGTCTCTTTTATGCCTGTCTCCCTATCTTTTCCTTTTTCCTCTTTTAGCACCACTTCTGCCCGTTGCACCTGTTCACTGTCCCGCTCCCGGATGAGTGTTAAAACAAAAATTAGTGCACGAGCAGAGCTCAGAGAACTTTTCTCAGAAAAAGCATGCTTTTGGGATGTGTCCACTAATAAAAAAGGAATAAATCAATTTTTTCCTTGCCAATAAATAAATACACAATAATAATGGTGGCGAAAAGTACTTCCCTGGACACTTCTTCAGGTGTGAAGAAGAAGAAACAGCCTTTATTGTCCCACAGATGGGAAATTTGGGTGCAACAGGCCTGGTTTAGTTTAGATCAAACCAACGTTTCGGGTCATAAATCCACTGAGATTGTGAGCTGTGTATATATGTATATATATATATATATATATATATAGTATCTTTAGTTTCTTTTAATTATTCATAAGTCTGACTTAAGGAGAAGCCTTAATAGAGCATTTGAGGTGGATATAATGAAGCTTTTGAGCCAAACTACATTTGAGCTGACTGTAGGTGTGCTTGGTCCACACCAAAGGTCAAAAAGGGGCTGACCTGAGGACCTTTGGGGCAGATGATATTTGTTTTGGCTGACCTGAGGGGCCTTCAGCTTCCATTAGCACCCTTCTATGACACTAGAGGGGAAAATGAAATGCCCCATTAATGCTGGAGAAGTTTTAACAGTGACTGCAGAGGATAATTACTTGGCTCATTTCAGCCTGCTTTTAACTATTTCCTAACCAGGAGCAGTACAACAGTAGATTATCGGTGATATAATGAACAGTAGTGAATGTGTACTTCAAAAGTAAAAATATTATTATTAATAATATTATATAGACTGATGATTCTTTCATTTTTGGAGGGATATAGCGCCCTAATTACACTAAATATTGTTTAAATATCTGACAATGATTATTCATAGTTTGTCACTAAATATCCACTGCACCAATTAATGTGCTTCAAAGGCCCGTTAATCCTGTGCTACACTGGGTCTCCTGATTAAAGGTGTTTATTACCAGATGGAGAAAAAGGGTTAAGAGCCCAAAATGGCCACCATACCCCCTCATCATCACCAGTAGTAGCAGCAGCAGCACCACCGCCTCACAAGTCCATCCCCTAGCGTCCGTGCCGGGAATGTAGCCTGTATGCGCATGGGCGGAGAAACTGCCGCTGTGCGCTGTTATTATTCTTAGAGTAATTTTTCTCCTCTTCTTCTTCTTCTTTTTTCCCCCCACAAAAATGGCGTCTAGTCAGGGAGGTGTGGGAGCTGTCAGTGCTTTACAAAGCCATCACTATCCCAGCGGACCTCACTGGAGCCCGGGCATCCCTCACTACCAGCACCAGCAGCAGCACCACACGGCCCGCAGCCTGGACCGGGCTCTGGAGGATGCCGTGTGCTCGGGGATACTGAACCTGAGCGGCAGGAAGCTGAGGGAGTACCCGGGGATGAGCTATGATCTGACCGATACAACACAAGCAGGTGGGTTGCTGTGCACGCATGGACTACAGGAAACCACGAGACTCAGTCACTGAGCTCCATGCAAAAAACGTACTCGTGTGTGAATGCAGCATGCCCGCATTGTGCATGGATTTTGTCTCGATTTTCTGGATACTCGCGCAATAACGTGTAGGTGACAATATTTAAAGGGGTATACCGTCCACGCCACTGACTTCTGTAAAGGCACATTTGCTACATCCTGGTTGTGATTACTGTAATATATCACTCCAGTTTAGTGCGCAAGGGTCTCGGCGGCTGTTGTGTGGTTGTTTTGATCGACGCCAAAAGCTTTCAGGAGCCCCCCCTGAGACTCATGAATGAGACGGCAGGCGCACCCAAGTAGGCGCTGTGCAGTGGTTTGCACACCAAGCTGCAGCTGATTCTGCACGGGGGCAGCTGGAGCACTGTATGAATGAAGCCTGCAGGCATGAATCGTCTAATTCTTGCTCAATGAATATAATTTGTGATGAGCGCGTGGCGGACGCACGCACACACACACACACACACACACACACACACACACACACACACACACACACACACACACACGCGTTTTTTTTTCATATTCGGCACAATCAGACAAAAGATGCAGGTTACTTGCTGGCAGCCTCACCCCCTGGCTGCTTGGCAGTTTTTGGCCATAGAGTGTAGCTTATAATGACAGACAGGAGGAAGACTCAGGTTTACTTTTGTTTCCATAATGTGGGCTGATTCCTGCTTTAACCTGTATCGTACTGGGTGCTCTCTTTCTGGGTCACCTTTAGCTGTAGTCAGTGGGTCAGTATTACTCTCACGTTTTCGGGAGTCTGTGTTATCAATGTCAAGTCATGCATACAAAGTTTTATTGAATGTGTTGGTTTAGAAAAGGGGTTGTCTGAGTTACAGCCTTTATCAGACTGGGCAGCCCATGAGATTTTGCTATGAGCAACCTTAAGTGGGCGTGTATTTCATTAGGGTAGAAATCCATATATACAAATGGTAATTTTGGTAGAACTGCGTTGCTATTTATCATCTTCAAGCGTCAACATGGACATCTAGAAGATATTAAATCTCAGAATGATAGTTTCCTCCTCTGATGTGTCCATAGACCATCTGGTGTTAATCTGCCATGCGAAGCTCTTGCCCTTACCTGTACCCAAGGGTGTTAAAATTTTCTGCTCCAAGATTTGGGCACCTCTTCATATCCAGGCAGTTCTTTTAACCCCCTTAAAACTGACATATTTAATCACTGAATCAAAATTAAAGCAAGAGCAGTTGCAGTATCTCATGCACAGGGCTCCAGCCTCCGAAAACCATTCGTGGCTTGCTATATGCAACTCTACTCTTATTAGTCATTAGGAATAATTTTCTGAGGGAATTTGTCCACCCATATCTTTGGAATTCTGCTCCTTCCATAGTCATGTCTGCTAATTCCCCAGAATGAACGGGATTTATAAGATTATATAGCATAAATAACCCAGAAGAGCTCAAAGCCTTTTTGATTGCCAGTCATGTTTCGAGACAGACCGCACAACAGGAAGTTGGGGTGAACTATTCATTGACTGTCAAGCCACGCTTCTAATAATAAGCTTTCTATCTATTGAAATAGAAACCAAACATGATGCATTTTGAATTTAGAAAGAGCTGCTGTTATCGCAAGTGCACACTGTAACAGCGATGATAACCAAAAGCGACGGGAAGGTTTTTATTTCTGTGGTGGTGCGATCCAGTCGCTGTGAACGCTGCATACTGCTTGTTGCACTTGTTTTTCACATCTTCATTTCACTCTGTCAAATTAAAGGTGTGCCACAAGGAAGTCTCACTTTCAGATGTGCAAAGAGAGCTCAACGCCTCACAGCGCCATCCGTTACATCAACTGCAATCTCTGCTGTAAAAGGAAACTGTAGTTTTGCTGGCTCAATCAACTCAGATGCATTTCCAAGTTTACTGCAGCAGTCTTCATTGAACAGTAGCTAGAATTTTGTAGACAAAGATGCAGCTTATTAAGTTAAATAATTTGTTACACCTGAAAGCTGAAAGCCAGTGAAAAAGAACAAGTGGGTCTGGGTATACTATAAAAAATATTTTGATTTCATTACATTGCTGGGTTTACAAAGTGGAGGCAATCACGCTCAGAGCAGTGTCTAATGAGTCGACGTCATCTGACAGCTATTCAGCGAAAACAAACAAACAAAAAACAAGAGCGGACATCTCACGAGGGTGTCTGTTTGCAGTGTGCTGCTGCCAGTTTGTCTCCAGTCAGTTTGTTTTCCCACGGGAGAGTGGAAGCACCCTGAGAATGCTGCCCTGACCTTGTGGAGAAGTGCAGGGAGCAGTGCACCAACCTGGGCAGATGTTCAGGTCCTGCATGCCTCTGTCTGCCATTACCTCACCGCTGGGAGGTGCATTCACAGATGTGCATTATTGTCAGACATACATCAAAGTCTACACCAACTGTATCATATCTGTGGTTGCTCAGGAGAATGCTAATAAACACAATAAAACTCTGGTTTCTGGGAGAGCAGGATGATTTATTTATGGTGTAATCAGCAACACAGGCAGCGGTTTTAGTTTGTGGTTTTAAATTTCTATCTTTAATGACAGTACCACAACTGAAGTTTGCTCCTAATCTGTCATCACATTATAAACGCTTTACTGTCTTGCTAATTATTGTGTCATCTAGTAAATTAAGATGTTAATGAAAAGAAAGCAAAAAAAGGTGTGAATTTTTTTCCACAAAATGAGGGTGCATGTATAATTTGACAGCCAAGAACAAACCAAAAGCATGTTCAGATTTCTGAAGTCTTTGCAGAGTTGGTTGTAGCAGGCGGCCGAATGCAACCTGGAGATTTCTATTTGATTTTTGTGTGACATACACAGCAAATCTCGCAAGGTGTTGTTGCATTCCTTAGAAGTATCATGCAAACATTCCTGGACTTAATAATCAACCAGTGTAAATACTGAAAGCGCCACAGCTCATTAAAGGCTGCTCGTTCTCTGTGCTCTGTTAAATCAGATATTCTCTGTTTCTTCTGAAAGCCTCTCCTCTCCGCTCATGCTCTGAGGACCCCTGCAGAGGAGCAGGCTCTTCTGGGACGGGGATATTTCTATATGAAATATGAGACACGATATAGAAATTTTTTTTAAAAACTATTGGTGTCCTTTAGTTATAGCTGGTCTTTGAGAAATCAGGGGAAAATAAGTGTAACCAGAAAAAAAATTTACATTCCAAACTTGTGTGTTTTCCCCCTCAGGGTTCTTCTAGATTTACCCACCCATGCCTAGACTGTTAACAAGAATGCAAGCCTTTATAATATTAATGATGCTGCTGTTAAATATTCAGACATGAATGTAAAATTACCAGAAATTGAAATGGTGGCCTCTAATACATTATTTGTGAACAGCAGCTTAGATAGCACTGAAGTTAAAATTGTGTTAAACAGAAGAAACATTCACATTAAAGAAGGATGAGACAGGAAGGATTAAGCATAATCCTAGACTTCAAAACTTTCCCAGTTGAGATCTTCATTGGGACTAGGCTTAATCCACATCTGGGAAATCTGCTGCTAGTGTTTGGCATGTGTGCTTGACAAAAAAACTCATCAAACTAAGGTGTAACCACAGTAAATAAAAGATGGGTGTGTCATGTAACAGAGGGTTGTGGTGATTTTAGCGTCATTTCAAAGCACGATGTGTTAGATCAGAATTTAGCAGGGGCATGTTGCATGTCTGAATTTTCTAATCAGAGTATTTGCAGCATCAAAGTTTGTCAAGTGCACGCCCAGCGCGTCTGCTTCTTCATTTACAAAGAGGAACACAAATCAAATGTTTGACATGTGATTTGATTTCGTTCATTTAATTGCTGGGGTCAGAGACTCAGTGAAAATGAAATATGAGGTGAGTATTTTAGGTAGTCAATGTACGATAAATAATTAGAACAAAAAACTATTGTATGTCTAAATGGACTGTAATAATGTGTATTTTATATGAATTGTGTATCAGTGAATCTGTCAACGCTGAGTGCTGCTGAAGCGTCTACAAGATATTTTACTGAGCATATCTGGATTGGTTAGAGAGCAGAGAGTACAAAGTGCGATGCATGGATTGCATAGGCAACGTTAGTGCCTGACCGTGATTACAGGCACTCACAGACACTCCTGCAAAAGTACCTGGACGAAAGCAGCTGATTCAAAGACTTCCCAATTTCTCAGGCCAAAGCTCACACAGAACAATCTTCACGGTCCATCCCGCAGCACCAGACCACACCCAAAACCTGGCAGCCAGACTGGCTGTGGTCACATCTGCTGCAGGGTGCCAATTAATTAACCCCAATTAATCATCTTCTTGACATGGACTTTCCTTGTTTTCGTTAATCTGAATCCTATAGTGTTGTTGAAGTACTACAGTAATAATAATTTGAATATTTACATGTAATTTTCCTGCAGCTTATAGACAAATAACAGATTTTTTTTTAATGTGTCGCATTAAGGTGGTCACAAGTGCAATTATTTTGCTGTTCACAGTAGAGGCTCTGCTGTTTGTGTCAGAAGAAAGGATATCTATTTGTATACAGTTTTGCTGTGTCATGACAGGACATATCCAAACAGCATCTGCACAAAAAACATAAATGAATAGATTGATGATATGGTGTGATGGCGCAGTGGATCCTTGGTGAAGTGCTTGTCTGCCTGGCGGGCCTTGTTCTGCGGGAGCTCAAGGCGACCAGCAGGTGGATTAAAGACCCACTGTGTGCTGCAGATGGTGCATGGCCTAGGTTGGAGGAGGGAAAAGTGAAAAAAGACAGACAGGCATATAAAGCCTGCCTCCACCTACCCCCATCTCCTATTCACCCACTACTAACAGAGAATACCCAGAGGAGGGTGTGGAGATAGGGGAATTGTCTGTATACAGCTGGGTTACAGCATCACGCACCAAGCCTCAGGGAGAAGCAGCGTTTACTCTTAATGGAAAGCGAATATACCTTGTGACCTCAGCTTTAGTCTTTCCCCATGTGGTAATTTCTGTTTCCCTTAACCTTTTGGCTTCTTTTCCCTTTGTGCTGCTGACTGTGTCATAGTCTGCTTCTCACTTCTGCTTACTGACTGCTGTCAGAGCTCATGTAAGAGCTACACAATGAGAGCCTATCTGTGGAAGACTGCTTGAATTTTATATCCATGATATCAGACCTTAGTTTCCTATAAGCTCTACTTGTACATTTGGCCATCACAATTGAATGAAACAAAACAGTTTCTAGTCACTAGTTTTACTGGAACTAGTGGCACTTTCGTAATCATGGGAAGTCCCTCAGGAACCTAAGTGATGGTTCAGAGTCACCTGTAGAGAGGTGTCTGGTTGCACTGGGGAAGAATGTTGACTCTACCGCCCATATTTAAATAAAAGATAAGTGATTTATATTATTCATGTCAATCATACTAAACAGTAAAACCCATATAACTCAGTTGCTTAATAAATAGTGGTACCTACATGTAATTACACATAATAAGGGGATGGAGGTGCAGGAGTGTTTGCTTTTCCAAAGCAAAGGATAGTGCACTTTGCTTATGTGGGACAGAATAATTGAAAGCCCCGTGTTTATCTGGAGCTCTGCAGCCACAGCTCGTCACTCTAATTATCTTGTCACCCAGAGATAATTCAGAAGACAAGATTGTTCACACACACACATATGCGTGCACGCAGCATGCACACACACACACTGGAGGAAGAGCGGGCCGTCCACTAATCCCCCTGCTCCTCTCCTCATGTCGAAGTGTCCTTGTCACGATACTGAACCCTGAAATCACCCCTAGTGTGTGACCACAGGTGTGGTAGAATAAGAGTGTCGGAAGGCTTGATGAATTCTGCTTGCAGTGTAAGGTGCTTTGAGTGGCCGACTAGAAAAGTGATGAATCAATGCATCTATCTAGTCTATCAAAAAATTGAGAGGACATTACTTTGACTTACGTTAACTTGCTGTAAAATTGGCTCTGACAGTAATTACTATTTGCTTAACCTTTAAAAAAGTCTTAATCTTAGAAGGTAATGATTTATGTTACAACCTCATAATTCAACCGTGCAAACAGATTTAGGTCACTGAGGCATGAGTAGAATACTAGCAACACACACAGACACACATACACACTTGCACATGTACACACACCCATACACACTTGCACACACACATCATCTGTAGTCACTGAATCAATAAGTGTTTGAAGGGGAATTCTGTACGGTGTTAGGTAACCTTTACAAGTATCCTTGTGTTCCTGGTTGAAGTGCATGGAGTTTGTGTTTATTTAACAGTAAAGAAAATGAAAGTGACCAAGTGATACTATGGATTTATGAATTTTGCATGCCCATGTGATACATTCAGTATGTAGGATAAGGTGCCATAATTTGGGATTAGGCCATCCCAAAAAGTGAATGATAAATGGACTGGTTCTTTTACAGCATTTTTCTACTCTACTAAAAGCTTGATACAACACGCCTCATTCACACAAGCACTTCTTTTTTCACCTAAGAGATTTTTATATAACCTTCACGCTCTGCAGAACAGAGCAACGTGGGGTTCAGTATTTTGCCCAAGGATAATTTAGGATACAGACTGGCACAACCAGGGATTGAACCACCAGCCTTTTGTTGGTGACTTGCTCTACCTCTTGAGCTACAGTTACGGTAGCAACATTAAACCATACATCTATGCATCACTTGTTCATGTGGCTGTAGGCAGTGGAAAAAACATCCTCTGTCAATGCATAAACTCTTTACCAAAAACATTTGTAAAATTGTCAGAATGCTATTTATTATAATGATAATAATAATTATAATAAACAACCACTAGTAGTATATAGACTTAAACCTTTTTTAAATATAAGGTGCCAAAATAAGTATTTGTAACAAATTTGCTAATTCTGAATGCTAAATGAGGACAGATATCTGAGTTAATGAGCTTAACCATCTTTATCAATATGCTTCCTTTCTTTGACATTCTTGGGAAGAATCCTAAATATTTTATTGGAACAGGCAGCTACAAATGGGAGGCTGAAGCAGAGATTACATTAATTTTCCTGTTGCAGAACAGAAGCGTATGTGTACAGGTGATTAATGCATGGCTGTGATTTTTCAGTAAACTGCCCTCATTAGGGGCAGTGTGGTGGTTCTCACTGCTGCCTCACACCTAGAAGGTCTGGGTTTAAATCCATCTTGGACCCCTCGTTTCTTTATTTTTTGCCAGGAAAACTGGAAATAGGTGCAGCAATTTATTGACGCTTGTGCATGCATACATGAAAATACAGTATAAAAGGCAAAAATAGAGTTTGTACAATTCTGACAATCTTGAAAAATCAATATTTGGTATGACCACCTTTATTCCTCAACACAGCCTGACCTTTATTAGGCAAGAAGTGGTGAAGTGGTGGCTTTCAGGAGGACATCCCAAAGCTCATATTTGGATGTCGGCTGCCTTTTGTTCCTCATTTCTTAACATTTGGAAGCAAAATGTAAAGAATTGAGGGATAGCTCAAGACATTTGCACGGCTGTGTAAAGAACTGTTCAGTATGCATATGTCAGGCTGATGAGATGGCATTGTTAGCGACTCAGTGGATTGCATGGATTCACACATCTGGACCAAGGAAAAATATCTAGCTGTACATTTTTAAGACCTACAGCCCTAAAGAAACAATGGAAATATCCTGAAAAATACCATGGTGTACTAGTAAGGCTAGAAAGGCGTAGACTGAATAGGTCTACATAAAAATGATAAAATCGCTCTCATTTTTTTTATGAATGAGTTTGACAAACATGAAACCACATACCTACATATCCAGTCTATGAGCCGAACCTTCCTCCTACTACAGTAGCTGTCAATTCAGATAACTTCTGCATCTTATGGCTGCATTACATAAAGGTGAATATATATTTTAGGAGATAAAGGGACTCAAGTTATTTAACAGCTGTTGTTGCCATTTGTGGATGAATCATACTGGTTTCCCCTCCAGCCACACCTTGAAGTTGGTATTGCGTGTTTTAGGTGACAAGTCAGGGCAAGCTTGAGTTGGCAAGGGACGATAGTAACTCCCAGGATAAATTCTTAGTAACTTTCTCGATGTCTTAACTAAACAAATACATACAAAACTATTGGCATGAATTTGCTACGATGTTGTAATGATGGTAAACAAAGCTCTTAAACACAATAAATATTCCTTAGTATTTTAATTATGTCATTGTGAGATGACGCTCTGCTATTTTAGCTTCACAGCCTTAACAGTTCTTACTACGGCTGCTTCTGTTGGCATGATATAACTTTGAATATCATATTGTATTGCAAATATGCTGACTTTCTATCAGTTTCCACATGTGTAAAAAGATGTATTTCAGTTGCTTAAGATGAATCATAGAACTCATGTGTCATTCACTTTGACCATCCTCTTAATAAAAAGAGATAAATCCTATCAAGAATCCTACATACGTTATCCTAAATTATTCTGTGCCTGAGCCAATCTAATTCTTCTGTACAAAAAGCAACTCAGAAAAACATTTAGTAGTTTTTAACCTGTCATTCAATAAAAGAACAAATAAAGGATGAGTTCCAGCACTCTCCACTCATTCATACAACTCTAAAGCCATTAATGTGCCACTCCCAGTGAGATCGATGCTAGAAATACTGACGTATGACTCTGCCAGCAGCACTCAAACCTATAAAGCCCAAGACTCTGGTGTAATATTAGACCAGTGATCGATGAAGAGGCATGTTCCTTACTGCTCTGTCACAGATATGTATTGATTGGTCTTACAAGGCTCGGGGAATGGCTTCTCATGCCCAAAGCAAACATAACTGATATTACAGGGTTATAAGCTGGATGTCACCAGTATGTAAAATTTTTTTCTGTTTCTCCTCTTTCCAGATCTGTCTAAGAATCGGCTCACAGAAATCCCCCCAGAAGTGTGTCTGTTCGCCCCCCTCGAGTCACTTAACCTCTACCACAACTGCATCAAATGCATCCCGGAAGCTATTATCAATCTGCAGATGCTGACGTATCTCGACATCAGGTGAGCCACTGCTAATATTGTACTTTCACTAATGTTCCAGTCTCACGAAACAACAAGTGAATGTTTATGTGCATTCAGGGTTATGTCTAAAGAAGCGCCTGTTCCCTTTTCAGCTTACTAACAGGACGAAATCGCTCACACGAAAGCGACATTTCCTCTTTTGCTAGAACTCGATTCCCAGTCACGGTAGCCTCAGTGTTACATGCTTCTGTGTGCTATTTTTAATGCAGGTCATTGTTTTGTCTTTCTCTGCAGCCGAAATCTCCTGACAGTTTTGCCGAAATACCTTTTCAACCTTCCCCTTAAAGTTTTGCTTGTGAGCAACAACAAGCTTGTGTCCATCCCTGAAGAGATTGGCAAGGCCAAAGACTTAATGGAACTGGTGAGCAGTGTGTATACGTCACCCTTTATATATATATATATACTACAGTATGTGCAGAAGTCTCGAGCCACCCCTCACTTCTTTATATTTTGCTTTCAAGGAGTTAGAATTTTTTGTAATTTTTTAAAGGTTGTTTTGAGCAGTAGTTATCCAGGCTTTCTGAAGGTCTTTAAAAGTTTTTCTTCAGACATTAGCTGCTTTTTCACTCATTTTCCATCCAGTCCTTGTTCCTGACCATTTTCAGAGGAATTTGCTTTTGTTGATTTTATTTTTTAAGCCACTTAACACTGACCTATGAATCACTGAAGCACCTAACTCAAGAGATGAACCAGTGTTGTGTCTACACATAACAGACAACTTAGCAAAGAACCAGTTTTAATTTGTATCTTTAGGCACTTCATTACTAGCAGCACATCACAAAACCCATAATTTGTTGTCATGTCCCATTTAGTAGGATCTATGAAAACTGCCAAAGGTTAAACAGTTCTACTTGGACAAAACAGTATTTTTGCACCAACAAATGAATTCCCAAAGAGCTAGTAACTGAAAACTTGGCATATCTCAGTATGGTGTGTAGTTCGTCCTTAAAAAATTTGAGGAAACTGGACAAGTGGAGGAAAAAAGAAGTGACACTCATAAAAGACTATCTACAGCAGATGAACAGTATCTCAAGGTCATTCCTTTAAGAAATATGAAAAAAAAATCCAGTAAAGAGATGCATTTGTCCCTTCAGTTGCTCCGTCCACTGTTCAATGAAGCCTCATCAAAAGTAGTCTCAGTGGAAGGGTAGCTGTGAAGAAGCCATTCTTAAGGAAAGGAAATGGGGAGAAAAGGCTGAGGTATGGCACACGAGACAAGAACTGGACTAAAAAACAGTGGCAACAGGACTTAAGGAGTGATGACAATGGAACACTGTCTCCCCAGAGCCCAGACAGCAGTATTGAAGCAGCATGGGATCATCTTGTCAGAGAACAGCCAACATCCAGGAAGAGGAAGAGCTTTGAATGTCCTTTAAGAAACCTGGAGAACCATCCCTGAAGACTACTTAAAGAAATGAGAGGAAAGCTGCCTCAGAGAGTTCAGGCTGTGTTGAGGAATAACGGTGGTCACACCAAATACTGACTTTCAAACTCATTAGAATTGTACAAACTCTCTCTTTGCCTTATATACTGAATTTCCATATATGTTTGCCCAATAAATTGCTGCACCAATTTCCAGTTTACCTAAAGAAATATAAAGAAATGAGGGCTAGTTCAAGACTTTTGCACAGCGCTGTATATTCAAATATTACATTTTCTTAAAATAGTCTTAATTCATAATGTCATTATATTTTTGAATACATTGCTTTTGTTAATTTCATGACAGCATTAAAATTGCTTCATGTGGGTGCTATCAATATCAATGTATGTGTGTGTGTGTCTGTGCGTGCGCGTGCGTGTGTGTACACATGCACGTATAGACTAATACTAACATTTTCATTTATTGCTCTTTGTCTCCCCTTGCAGGATGTGAGCTGTAATGAGATCCAGGTGCTGCCAGCTCAAGTGGGGAGGCTTCAAGCCTTGAGAGAGCTCAACATCAGGAAGAATAGTCTTCCCATGCTGCCTGATGGTAAATCCATCACTCATGAAGCTCTCTGTATTTCTTTCACTTTGGACATATTTATTGTACATCACTGATTTTAACAGACATTTTGGCAAGCGTGCCAGTCTTTCATAGCCAAGAAACACGAGCTGTGTATGTTCAGTGTTGCATGTCTTGTTACTGTTGGCACAGGGAAACTCACCAGAAGACTACACAATAAATTATGTTATTATACGACACAGAGCGGATAGCTGAAGTGACAACCACAACAACTGTGACACACCAAACTATGCAGTCTTTCCTGTTTCTTACCAAATTAGTAGTATTTATAAATGATGATTTTTCAGTTCATATATTCAACAGGTTGAACTGAAGAAAAAGACCCCAAAAGCAGCTGCAGATACTAAGTTTGAACATAATTGTCAAATTCACCGCTATTTACATTAAAGGATGGGACTTTTGATTAATCTGTTATAGTTGGAGGGAAAGATTATAGGTATGACAAACATAGCCATTAAAAACGTAGATTTCTGTATTAAAATATATTACATTATTGGGTCAAAGTTCACAATTTCTTCTTATTTGTATTTTCAGAGTTGGCTGACCTGCCTCTCATCCGCCTTGACTTCTCCTGCAATAAAATCACAGAGATTCCCCCAGCCTACAGGAAACTGAGGCAGCTGCAGCACATCATCCTAGACAACAACCCTATGCAGTCTCCACCTGCACAGGTATGTGGTTTCGCTTTATGTTTGTGCATATGCAGCGCAATTGGCCTTTGGGCATGTTTTCGCTATGGTCGTTGTTTTCATCCAGCCATCCCTCCACTTATATTTCCACATTATTCCCTCTGTGGTGGTTGGAACAACTCCAAGAATGCATTGTGCATACTTGTATGTTTCAGATTTGCCTTAAAGGCAAAGTGCACATATTTAAGTACCTGAACATGCAGGCATGTAGGATGGACAAGAAACCAGACACCCTGGACCTTCCCTCACTTGGCAAGCGTTGTCTACCGCAGCCGCTTACAGATAGGTATTGAAAGATTTCCTGACTTATGTTTAAGCATCATTATGTGAAGCATAATGCATCAATTCATCACCTCTGATCTTTTGCAAGTATAATGCACAGGTACTATCTGATTAACATTGTTTTTCATAATTCCAGCATGGAAGATTTTTATCCAAGTAAGAACCACGGGCCTGACTCTGGAATTGGTAGTGACAATGGTGACAAGAGGCTGTCTACAACAGAGGTCAGCGTCCAAAATGCACTGACTGATGCGCAGACTGTGTGTTAAAAATGAATATGGCTACTGTGACATCACCCGCTGATTTGTGGGCGATGTCACACACATCAGAGCCTCAAGTTCAGTAATATTTTTCTGAAACCAGATGTTGAGAATGATGGGCGGATTTGACTGAGAACCAAAGGACACTTTTATGGTAGGGACTTGTCAATTGTATGTGAGCTGCACCCCAAAAGCATACCCTGCTTGATTTTACTCTAAAGTAAAGGATGGCATGCTGAATTAAAGGAGAATTAAAACCAGCCACTAACCACATAAACTCATTAAGAAAATATTTCCTGATGTCATAAATCAAGTGCGTGGTCCTTTTTTAGCTTGTGAATTTCCCTGCTGGCCATTAGAAACAGTGCAGGTGTAAGCCAGGCCTGCATTGGTTCCACTTTTCAGCTTTGGTGGTCTATCAGTTATATACATTCCCCCCATATCCACTATATGGGCAAAAATACTCGGCCATCTACACATTACGCCTGCAGGAGCTGCTCGACTGTGGAAACCACTTGCCATGAAGCTCCACGCAGTATTTATGATAGTGCCAGAGGAGCGTTGGCGCATCTCAGCACTCGTCAACCCTGCTCTGTAACTTTATGCTTCATGGCCCAGTTGTATTGTTCGTAAACACTTTCCCTTTGAGATAATAACACTTACAGTTGATCGTTGAAGACATTTTCACAACCTTCTTTTGTGAAGGCACAGCTAGTTGCTTGCTTTTATGCACCTGTGGCAATGAAACTGCAAACACCCAATTTCAAAGATTAAGAGGTGTGGCCAGATATGTTTGTCCATATATATGCATGTGACGGACAGCTTATCGTGCTTCACTTCTTAAGAACATGTCTTGAGATATAGAATACTATGAAAGTAC
The DNA here is from genome assembly GCA_015106715.1 of Bujurquina vittata. Classification (NCBI taxonomy): domain Eukaryota; kingdom Metazoa; phylum Chordata; class Actinopteri; order Cichliformes; family Cichlidae; genus Bujurquina; species Bujurquina vittata. The sequence continues at coordinate 22,651 of VUQK01029259.1, read as the reverse complement.
ATCCCATATCATTTTCTTCTTAATGAAAGAGAAGCTTTATATAGGTGGTTGACTTGTTATTACAGTAAATCTAAGGAATAGAAAGAGTCTTATATTTTGGTAATAGCAATCCAACGTGTGACTCATACAGACAAAGCTCAATTATTTACTCTGGCTTAACTTTCATCAAGAATAGGGGCCAAAGCCAAGACGTTGTGGTAAGTTAAAGTTGATCCCAAGTAAATGTTAGCACACCAGACAAAACAATAGCTGCTTAGATATAACAAGGTGGCAAGAAGTGATAGACTCTGCAATGGGAAGTGAGTGTGCAGGCAAGGTGGTAATCAGCAGCAAGGTGCGAAGCTGTCTAAAGATGGCAGAAATCCAAATGGAAAAATACTAGTGACAGCTCAAGTTGCTGTGGGAATCTGCACGACTGAACAACATATTTATAGGAATTCCTCTGAGACTCAGATGGCCTCCCTTTTGCCTGAAAGCGAGAGAGTTGCAACACACTGTGTGAACTTACTGTTGTGACAAGAGAATAACAGGCGAGAGATGTTAAGGGCTACAAATGATACTCTCAGAATCAATATTGGAGTAACTGAATAAATATCCAAGAATACCTGATTCTTAATCCTATAACAGTAGTAAAGCAGAAAGACACAACAAACAGATTAGGCACAGGTTTAAGGGCGAAAATCTGATTTATTTTTGGCAGTTGCTACACAGCCATGTATTTCAGGTGTTTGGTTTTTTTTAATTGTGTGTCCTATTTAAATACCCAAAATAGCAACACTAAGATGCAGCTGCATTGATGATTTGAAGCCAAATTCACACTTCACACTTCTTATTCCTTTGTTCTCCTCCAGCCTTCTGATGATGACACCATCAGCCTCCACTCTCAAGTTTCAGAGACAGCCCGCGCCGACGCCCTGTCACTCCTCTCCAAAATGGACTCTTGCAAAGGTTACCGAAAATAAGTATCACACATTCCCTTTGAAAGCAATAACAGAGACACGGCGTTGTTGAATAAAGTGCCTAAAAATGTGACAGTTCATTTGATGAACGCGGATGCTTCCTCCCTCTATCAGATCAGGATCTCTATGACTTTATAGAGCCCAACCCAGACGAGGATCCTGCTCTGTCAGAGTGTGATGGGCAGCAAAGCAGTCATGTGTCTTGTATAAAGGTACGAATGAATCAATCAGAAAACCAAGAAACGTATGGGAAGTCTTTTGAAGATTCGTTGGGAGAGCATATCCATTTCTGTGTACTGGTCCCTGACGTTATGTGCCCGTGTGCATTTCAGGAACTGGAGAAAGTTCTTAACATGTCTCACCAAAGCAAAGATAAAGACAGCTGGAAAGAGGAGTCAGGGTGAGTCTGTGTCTTTGTGCATTACTCAAACAGCTTACTGGAGTGTGGGCTGGCACAGCTTCTATTCAGCCGTACCCAAATCAGATCCAGAGAGACCTACAAAGGCTTGGTGTGCCATGGGGCTGGTAAGTTGAAACAGGCTGGCACACAAGAAGAAGCCTGAGTCAAAACATGTAACACAAGACATCAAAACATCAGGAGTTGTTAGCCATAGCGTGACTACCACATTGCGCACTCGCACTAATGTGGAATGAGCACCAAGATGAATGTATTTATACCGGAGCCATGAGTAATTAATAGAGACCGGATGTGCCAGTCTAGCAACTTGCAGGAACCAGAGGATGAGAGAGAGAGCAGTGTGAAAGAACAGAAAAAAACTACTTTCAGCTGCTCCTCTTTTCTCACAAGGGGTCTCCACAGGGGTAGATCCACATGTTTGATTTGGTAGAATTCCACGCTCCTCTTGAAACTTTATCCCAAATGCCAAAGTGGATTCGTGTCAGGGAGGCGGACAAAAAAAAAGGCACGGGCACCATGACATCCGATACCTTTTGTATTACAGACATTGCAAAACACACACATTTTTGTTTTGGGCAGACACTACCAAGGAAACCTCTTTGGAAATTACATGTTTCCTGATGACACATTTTAATGAGTCACTTTAAAGCAAATCAGTTGACAGTCTTAAACATGTCAGGCTATATTATATTTGTCTGACTAATAATGTTCACTTAAGTATGTTTGCATACTTGGCATGGTGGCTAGCACTGTTGCCTCCCAGGTTTAAATCCACTGGTTGGCTTATTTCCAAGTGACCTGTCTGGGGGGGGTAGGCTAAATTGGATAAGCAAATGCATGGTCCTCATAACTATATATAGGATATGGCATCTCTAATTATCACTTGATAGTAATTTTTATCCTCAACTTTTCCCAGTTCTGACAAGGAGCAGCTAGTTGAGGAAGAGGATGACGAGCTGAAGGAAGTGCTTGATCTGAGGAAGATTGCTGTCCAGCTTTTGCAGCAGGAGCAGCAGAACAGGTGTGCGCCTCTCCCATCCGGTAGATCAGCATTTGCTGTGCGGCTTAAATCCACGTCTGTTATCTTACTCTTTGCTTTACTGTCATTATGTAGCATTTATCTGTGGTCAGGCTAACTGCAAGCTTTCCTTGTAGTCTCATAATACCAACACCGTAATGAATTCTGGTTTATTGATTGAGTTGTTTCAGTCAATTAAATGTTGAAAAGTAGGCTAACATGGGTTTTCAGAAGCTACCTCTCAGTCTTTGACAGTGGAGAAACAAAGTGGCTTGTGACTCAAAGCTCCACTAGCATCAGCTTGATGTCAGTGTTATGCTGTGTGCAGTGGTCAGAGAAATATGACTAATGCATGCACTGTTATTAAAAACAAATAAGGTTACCAAAAAACAATAACAGCTTTGATTAAAGCAAGTGACAACCCAGGAAGTATAGTTCCAGGGTTTTGTTTGATTTGAAACCAGTTTAGGCACTGTACCACACCTGTCTCTGCACTGCAGCATATGTTTTGCCCTAAATTTCTATCAACACCATTTTGCCTCATTTCTCATTGCAAGTCAGACCCTTACCAGCTTTACTTGACTTTCTCTTTGTCCACTTTTATCTTTCCCTGATCTTCCTCCTGCTCCCTGCTTTCTCCCTTGACTTGCCTTCTGCTTGTTTGACGTATGGCTTCTTAGACGACGGTCCTTAATTTGCAGAGCCGAAAGTTTAATTCACAGAAGGAGAGTGACTGGCCGGGCGCACAGGTAGAGCAATTTTTGTTATCATGATTTACAGTTTGCATTTCTACTTCACCAAGTACATTTCATACATAAAGCATCCTACAGGAATAAAGGAGCAGCTGTTTTGATGCTTTGTGTATGGAAAAGTTTCTGTTGGAGAAGCAGAATGAAGTCACCCTCCTCATGGTTCAGTTCTGCTGTAAAGTAAGCAGTAAAAACCCATGTTGCTCAATTAGAGAAATTTCAGTGATTGATGATTCAGCCTATAGTTTTTTCATGTTTCAGTCATAAGGATTCCATTCATTGTGAGAAACTACATGTATGATTTAGTCTAAGCCAGTTTTAACAGTTCTTGTTTATACAGCACTACAACTACAGCGTACCTGTTGCTTTTTTTGTGTGTCTGCAGATTCCTCAGTCACTCGGGAAGTTCCAGCAGCAAACCTAGGCTAACACCTCAGACTGCTCGCAGGTGAGTACTGTGCAAATGTAAAAATGTTGCAACCGGCTGTGTGGTCCTTCTTTCAAAGGAAACTAGAGAGGAAACTCTGCTCTGCCAGACCAGAAGGCGAAAGCGGATTACTACCTGTCCCTGCTCTGAAGTTTCTGCACTGATTTTTAAATCCTCTTTACTTATTTTCGGAAAACTTCTTCACGGTCTCACTCCAGTACAAATGTTTCACAGGCTGACAGCGTATGTAAGCGCTGAGCTGCTGGAATTTTCAGAGCAGCTGAAAGTGTTGAAATCTCTAAATATAAACCTACCTCTTCTATCTGGCCTTATTATTTATCTAGCGTGACTTTTTTTTGGAAAATGATATTTATTTCATCAATTTATCAATTGCTCCTTGGGTTCAACAAGTCTGATCAGTGAAGCATTTTGAACAGCACTAACCTGCATGAAAGGTGCCGTTCCAACCAATTGGAACGGCAAATGTTGTTTCCCATAAGATATTAAATCTACTCCTTGGCTCATAAGCCTGAAATGAAGTTATTAAATGACAGCTTAAAATCCATTTTTAGCTCATCCGACTGAAGGTCCGATGAGCTTATGCCACAGGGTCCTCGATCTGGCCACAGTTCATAAGAATCGCTGCTCTTCCTACAGTATTTCTTAAGATTTAATGAAGTTACACATGAAGATCACCTAACGGGTCTTCAGCCAAATTGTCCACAAGGTCAAGGTCACAGTTATCATTTTATGGGCAATAACCTGTGACCTGTGATGGGTCGTAAGGTAGACGAGCCACCGCGTCACTGATGTTCTGTTTTATTTAACTACTAGTCCACTGGACATTATTGCATATCAAATTTTATGGAAACAGCTGCATCTTGCAGTTTTAAAGTTGAAGTCATCATTTTCAGGGGGAGTAAACAGCAGCTTCCGAAGTCTGGCTCAGGCTAATCACAGGGCAGTTCTGTAGTGTTCCCCAGTAACACTTAAGTGAGATATGCAGGAGTCATGCACACAGATTTATTCGTCAGTAGTAGTTACAAAACAGCCTAATCTGTTTTGGAATGTAATAACATTTCCAGACCATTAGTGGGGTATTAGTCACTTACAGTTGAGTTCCCTCTCCAAATAGTTTACCCTAATCTATTAGCGTGTATCATGGATGTCAAACAAAGGCATCTGATGTCATTGTGTTGTTTTATCAGTGCTTCTTTGGATGAAGGAAGCAGTGGCGCATCAGTGCTGAGTGGGCAGGTACAAACATATTTACTTCAAAGCAAACATAATGTGTTTTCTGAATGCCCAATTATCCATGTTTGTCTTTGTTTAAGGCTGCATCTCTGGAGGATGCAGAGAATCATTTTAATTGAAACTGCCTGTGTTTACAGCCCTCTTCTTCCTGCTCTTTTGATGGCTGTTTGAAGACAGATCAGTCAGATTCAGAGCCAAAGTGGCCCGAGATCCCACCTGTCCTTAATCAGAATGAAGAGCGCAGGCGGAACAAGTATCTAAGAAAAGATTATCTGAAGGTATGAGCCTGTGCACATTCCCATAGTCACGCAGCATCTTCTATAATTTCTCTAAAGCAGATAAAACAAGTTCGCCTTGAATATGTAGAACATGCAGGCAAGAGACAAGATTTTTGCCAGAAGTTCCCTCCGTCTAGCCTGCGAGTCGTATCAGCCGGTCACGTTTATGCCGGCTTTGGCTGAAAACAAATAAACACACACGCACACACATTCATAAGCAACACCCAGCAGACCAAAACATAACCTTGGCCTGAATATCTGCAGACCGCAAGAAAAAAAGTCTGCTGTGCCCAGATGCTGGATGAGAAAAATTGGCCGCGGTTTTTTTAGATTGCGTCCTCTGCAGAACAAACGTCATTACTTTCTTAAGGATGAACTGACTTGTACAGTAAATGTGCGGCTTATCACTATTGTTATCAGGCAAAGCAGAATGTTTTGCTTTAGTTCCCACTGTATCTGTGATAGCCATCTCCAAACGTGAGAATGCCCTCGTGAATGAAGTCGCACTCATTGTGAACACAGAAGTTAAAGGCTATATTCGAGCATCTTAACAGCAAATAGTTTGTCCACTCGTAATGTCTGAGCTCATCCTTTTGGATCATCCACCTGTGGACAGTCTGTGTTAGTTACAATAAAAAATGGTGGCTAGGAGGTTTCGTACCCAGGATAACCTGCTGTTGTGTTTTCTTATTCTTTGAACACTACACATTTTATTTTTTTTGTATTGGAGCATCACAGCAGAATAGCTCCAGTTTGTCTGAAGAAAGTTTGTTGCAGTCATTCTGATAACATAACATTGTGAAGGAATGCATAGGTCTAGTGATCATTTTTTTAATCAATGTGTCGTGATGTTGTTCAGTGAATAGCCAACATGTATTCCCAGGTTTACCACCATAAATAGAACAGGAGGCGAACAATTAATGTCAAACATTAAGAGCAAATATCTAACTTTCTCTTTTATTGACAGTACAAATGTCAGAGTTATCGCAAAAACTCAAGTGGGAACGAAGACTCTGAGGTAGGTATGAAAATCTTATCAGCTTATAGATCATGTAAGTGTTATCACTTTGGCCCATTCTGAATTGGGTGTGAATGTTTTATCCTCAGGAGGGTTTGCGCAATGCTGATTTCAGCACGACTTTGACGGTATTTGGACTTAAGCCAAGATCAGGTAACACACACGTCCTTGTTCTTTGAATGATATTGTCTGAATCTTTTGGGCTGGTATTTTTCCTTTTCACTGTGGCTTTCTTGCAGTGATAAACAGTGCCGTGATTAATTATTTGTCGCTGTGGAGGAATTTTGGCCCGCTCTTCTTTGCAGATTGGTTTTAATTCAGCCACACTGGAGGGTTTTTAAGAATGGCCTGTTTAAGGTCAACCTGATTTAAGTCCAGGCTTTGACTAGGCTGCTCCAAAACCCTCATTTTGTTTTTGTTTTTTTAAGCCATTCAGAGGTGGACTTGCTGGTGCGTTTTGAATCATTGTCCTGTTGCATAGTATTCTATTCTACTCTTGAGCTTCAGGGTACAAACTGATGGCTGGACATTTTCCTTCAGAATACAGAAAATCTTCCAGGTCCTGAAGCAGCAAAGCAGCTCCAGACCTCACACTACCCCCACCATGTTTCACTGTTGGCATGGTGTTCTTTTTATGAAATGCTGAGTTTGTTTTATGCCAGATGTAACGGGACTCAAACCTTCCAAAAAGTTAAACTCTTGTCTCTTTAGTCCACAGAATATTTTCTGAGAAGTCTTGGGAAATGTAATCATCATTGCATCATCGGGCCATCTTTGTCTAAAATTAAAATTGATTTGATGATCTGAAAAATTTAAGTGTGACAAATATGCAAAAACTAAGAAATCAGGAAGGGGGTGAATACTTTTTCACAGCACTGTATAACTGCATGCTGTTGATTTATATGATTTCATTTGAAAAGATATCTGTTGATAATAATAAAATAGACTCTATTTTGTATTTTTGAAAAGATTGCCCTCATACATTGCTGTGTTATCTAGCAGAAAATGTGTTTACCTGAGATACCTAAAGGCATCTTAGGTAAAAATTAGTTATACTGCCTGAAGGATGTGTTGCACAGACAGGGTCGTTATTTATATATGTTGAAGGGAGAATGTTAAGAATGACTTGTTTTTATACTAAGTCACTTTTTTTAAGGTGGAGTCCCACCTCCCAGTCCTTTCGTAGGAATTGGGAAAGGTTTTCTGAGGAACTGTTGAGCTGTTTTTTTTCCTCATAGGTTACATTTCTCAATTTCTCAGTGTGCATATTGTGACAAGAGATTAATGAGATGTGTTATTGATAGTAAGATAGCCTTTCTATAAAAAACAGTGATGGAGGAAAACAGGCCAATTTTCAGTATGGATACTGACTGCATGTTCACTTCAAAATCCTTTATGCAAAAGAACAAATTAGCTAATCCTTTTCTCGGAAAAGCTGCCATCATATTGTGCCCTACGAGTCTAGCATTTTGTAATGCAGTTAGGGCTATAATTTGTTGGACAAAGTCGCAGTTGCATTTTTGCATTTGTACGCCAACGCAGTGGATTTAAAATCAAAGAATCAAGATGTTACTGAAGTGCAGATTTTCAGCTTTATTGCATTAACTGTTTAGGAATTACAGACGCTTTTAAACTGTCATGCTCATCTGTAAAATGATCAAAGAAGTTTCCAAAAGAGAGTGCAAGTCATAAATGTGCAAGCAATGAAATGAGTTAGACCTGAGATCTGACCTTCAAAGATGTGATCATGAAAACCTGAGTTGTGCCTGTGCCTTATGGTTAGGGTAAAAAAAACCTTGACCCTTCTCTTGTTAATATTTATAGACCAAGTTTAAAATTGCTGTTTATTGCTGCTATTTTAGAAAAGATTGTAGCAAAGCAGCCTACAGCTGTTTTGAATAAATGCAGCATTCTAATATTTTTCAGTCTGGCTTTCATAGAGCTCATTCCACTGAAACAGCTCTTTGTAGAGTCTCCAATGACATGTTTATGATTAGGGATGCAGGAGAATGTGCGGTTTTCCTGATGTTGGACCTGAGCTCTGCATTTGATACTGGTGACTGTCATTTACGCTTGATAGGCTGAGGTCCTCAGCAGGTCTTCCACTGCTCTTTCCTATGGTATACCACATGGTTCTGTTTCTGGGACTTTACTATTTCTGTTGTATCTTCCCCCACCTCAGCAAATTTTGAGTACTTTTAAGAACATTTCTTATCAGTGCTCCACATTCAGTTGTGTAAGCATTTAAGAGCTGTATAAGCTACAGAGATTGCATAGGTGCTTAAAAGTTGGCTGACTTTCAATTTTCTACTCGTTTGTGCCTTCAGCAGATTTCTTACTGAAGGTAATGGAAACTTTGTTACCTTGCCACATTTACACATCATTTGTCAGGAACCTTGGGGTTTCTTTTGGCCGAGCTTTCACTCTAGAATGCACATTAATTATATCTTGGGTTCACTCTCACTTTGATCACTTGAGAAAAATTACCAAGTTAGGTCCCATTGTGTCACATTCTGAATCGGAAATAAACTTCAGAGTCCATTATGAGATTTTGGCTTTGAATTTCAAAGCCCTGCATGGGCGAGCGGCAGCTTTCGACCGTGAACTTTTACATCTATTCTGAGAAGGCTCAGAACTAAAGGAGTTGAGCTTTTGGAGCAGTGGCCCATAGACTCCAGAACGCTCTCCTTCTGAGATGTTTGGCCTCGGTGATCATGTTTAAAAAACATCAAAAAACAAAATTTTAAAGCTTGCTTGTGGGTAACATATAGTTTTTATATTTTTAGCATTTTTGTCACAAAAAATGCTAAAAATATAAAAACAAACACTTTTCGATATTTATCTTGAAAAGTGCTATATAAATAAAAATTTACTTTTTTTTTTACTTAGAATGAACAGCATCCAAATACAGTTTCAACTCGTGGAATCAATTGTAGGTCTTTTAGTGTTTTATCTACTTAATTTGTCATGTGACCGCTAGGGAACAGGACTCACTTGACAGCTTGCCAGTCAATTGTCCAATTCATTTTGAGCCTCTGAAAATAGGGGAATGTATATAAAAATGGCTAGTTTTGTGTAAATAGTTTTGTGAAAGCTGAAAGTCTGCACTTCAGTCACATGTTGACTATTTTATTTTAAATCCACTGTGACGTTGTACTGTGGCAAGATATAATTAATTAATGAAAATAAAAATTGATGTTGCCCAAAAACCTACAGACCAAACTGTAATTTGACAGTTTTCAGTTCTACTGACTTATTGTTTAGGTATTTTAGTTTTACGCCAAATGTAGCGAAACTCAAACTTTCCACAAAGTTCAAGTTGTGCCTCGTCAGTCCACTAAATGTTTTCCCTAAAGTTTTGGGGATCACCAAGACATTTTTCTGTCAAATGTGAGACGAGCCTTTGTGTTGTTGCTGGTCAGCAGTGGTTTTCTCCTTGGAACTTTCCCATGGATGCCATTTTTCCCAGTCTCTTTCTTATTGATGAATCATGAACTTTGACCTTAACTGAGTCATGTGAGGCCGTCAGTTCTTCAGATGTTGTTCTAGGTTCTTTTGTGACCTGCTGGATTGGATGGCTGCATTTTGTTTTTACTCTGGTTATCTTTGTCTAATACCAAAAATTGTTTGACGATCTGAAACATTTAAGTGTCAGGAAGGGGGCAAATCCTTTTTTTCACGGCACTGTATAGTATAGAATAAATCATTTAGATATGACGAAAACCTGTCTGCCTTATTTAAAATGTTGTTTTCTTAATTTACCTGTTAGACATGTAGTGATATTATTTGTTTTGAATTGGTCCAAAGTTTTTTTTAAAAAAAAGAATCTATTTGAAAAAAGTAAAGAAAGCTTTCAGTGACATTCCTGGGAACTAAAATCAGCTGCATTGTGCTGCAAAGCTGAAGCCAGAAGTTTCATGCAAACCCATGGTGGTTTCTTTAAATGATGGAAGACATGGGGACGTTTACCGTATGTGTTCTAAGTACAGTGTCAATTTGTATCATGGCCATTCAAGGTCACATGCACAGCACATTTTTGTTCCTTGGATATTGTTGTTGTTTGGTCTTATACTCCAAGAGTTCATTTTATTTGGCAGACTTTCAAAGTTAACTCTACATTTCTCCTGTCAGCCTGAAATAAAGCAGGTGGCCTGAAATTGACCTGAGCAATTATGATGCATTAAATATGTCTAAGATTTTTTTTTGTCTGTTCTTCTAAATTCATTGTTTGCCATTTGGAATGTTACGCCCTATTTGTTATTTTAGCCTTCACCAGGGGAAGCCGTCAAGAGTACAACTCCACAGATCCGAGCTTCACAATGAGGAGGAAGATGGAGCACTTGAGAGAGGAAATGGAGCAGATAGGACTGTTACGGCAGGTCAGATGCCTTGTAGCTTATTTGTGTGTTTGTGTTCGTACAAATCTTAGAGTCATGCAGAGGCCAAAGCCCACTAAATCCCTCTCTTGTTCCAGTGTTTACTCCTGAGAGTGAGATAATTGTATAATGTCCTCAGTGTTCCTACTTAGGAATACAGACACATCATAACTCCACTTGGTTTTGAAGGAGTTGAGACATCCTCTGAGCTGATGTTGACTCATCTATTTATGCTGGCCATTTATGAGAGGGGTTTGGAGAGTTGAAAGCTTTTTTCAGTCACCGGTTGGCCACTCCTGGCTAGGCTCTAGCAAGTCCTGTGAAAAACTAAAACTGCAATTCCAAAGTATTTGGGATGCTGAGTAAAAAATGGAATGCAAAGACTTATACTTTATTCCCTATAGAAAACAGAACACATATAAAATGTTTTAACTGTAAAACTGCACAATTTTAGGAAAATAAATTGGGATATTATGTACTGTAGATGATGAGAAATTCAGTCTTCACAATTTTGCAAGGATCATTATTCCGAAATTGTTCCGCAGTTTGTAGACACAATTTTTGCAGATCTGTGAAACTCTGCCAGACAAATACCTGAGACATGCATCCTGAAAGTGTCAAGAAAAGAGATATTTTCTTCTGTGCTCTACTCTGAATAAAATATGGGTTTATGAGGTTTGCAAATATTGTGTTCTGTTTGTATTTACATTTTACACAGCATCCCAGCTTTTTTTGGAACTAGTACACCCTTGCTGCTTCCACATGAAAAATGCCGGTAAGAAGCAGCAAGGGGCTGTTAATCCAATGCACTTGATTCATTGAAGTGTGAGCACCTTTGTTAGAGCAGGAGTTTTTCAGTTTGCTGGTCTGGAGCATTTGGTTATGTGTTAATACAATGCCACACAATCTTCCCAGGACAAGGTCCCAAGGTCAGATTGTGCAATGCTGAGAGAAATGAAAAGAAAAACAGAAGAAACCCTACAAGAAAAGGACAAAGAAAATATTAGGGGAAAGTGAGAGCTCAGGTTAACCTTAGTGGTCTACAGTCCTGGCAAGCTGTTGTGTCCCATCGTGCTAAAGTGACAGGTTTTGCCCTACCGCTCCTCACCACAGGCACCCACCCCTGGGGTGTGGGTGCCTGTGGGTCCTGAGGAACATGGCCGGATGCCTTGGCATGGCTTTTGGCCCACTCCCATGACGGCTGGGGCCTGGGGCTGGCTCGGGCCTCTTCGGCATGGGAGGGGGGCTCTGCTGGGTCTTGCCAGTTCTTGGGCGCTTTGGCCCTTGGGACCATGTTCTTTGCTCGAGCTGGGGGGGCTGGCCATGAGGGGGTGAGCTGCTCATTGCCTCCGGCTCTCTGGCCTCTTGCCCTTTGACTGTGGGGGCTCTGTCTCCCTCCTTCATCCTCTGGGGTGTGTGTGCAGTTGCCATCAGGATGTGTGGCCTCGGGTCTTCTGAGCTCTTGGTGGGCCGTGGATGGCCCAGGTCCCCTGGGTTGTTCCCTGTTTGGATCCTGAGCGCTGTGGTTGCTGCTTTTACCCTCATTACTCAGTATGTTCCATGACAGATGCACACACACACACATTACTACAAACCACAGCAATACTGTGTATTTGTGCATATGTATATGCATGTATGTATATGTGAATATGTGTATGTATGTTTATCTACCTCTCTCCTATTATTTTTCTGTTTTCTACCCTTTTATTTTCTTTCTCTTTTTTTTCCTTTCTCTTTCTTTCTTCTTATATCGCTTCCTTCCTGCCTGTCAGACCTGGCATGAAAAAAAAAAAAAAAAAAACAAGACTACAAACATTAACAGGAATAGCCTATAGAAAACCTTTAGAGCTGTTCTTGTAAAAACAAATATGTTTGGCATACCAGTGCATTTGGGTCATCATTTTGATTGCAAAAAGTGCCAGACACGACAGACTAAAAAAAAAAAGTGTCAGGTTTTGTTTTGAAATATCTGCTTGCAAAATATCTGTACATAACAAGAGGTGTGACCAGCCTTCAGCAGCATGTCACAGAATGCCAGACACACCTAAAATATGTGAACCGCGTGTAGTGTCGTTGGCAAGATAATGAAAGTTTAAAAAAAAAGGAAAATCCATCAAGATAACTGACTAGGCTTCTTCTAATGAATAGTATTGGAAAAGCAAAGTCATGACAACAGAGACTAAAGACTGCTTTTTGTGTATTAATTAGACCATGTTCACCAGAACATGAGACGTTGGCAGTAAAAGACAACCTATCATCACTAGTCACAATAATACAGGGTGGAAAACGCTGGGCTATAAATTTAAGGTGTGCACAGCATACCTGGTTTGGATCACTGAGATAATATCACTCAACTGACAGATGTTTCAGACAATACCTGACATGTACATACCATTTTAATGTGTGGGCAGGAGAAGGTTTGCCCAAAACAAAGGAACTCTTTATAAGAGTTTTCCAAAACAATTTTTATACAGAAGAAAAAAAACGGACTTTAAAAGAGACTGAAGTGAAGCATTAAAGAACAAGCCCTCAAAGTGAAAAGGTGTAGCAAAAGTGGTTAAAAAAAAAGCAGTGACAAAGGGAACAGGGGGCATGCACACATGCAGTATTTTAAGATGAAAACAGACATTCCTTTTAGAGGAAAACACACCTTAGTGTAGAAAAAAAGACTGACAGAACACCTAGCTCTACTGGCTGTTAGGTTATCATAACATTGTAGTGAAACTCCTTTTAAATATGTCAGTGAGATGGAGATGTCAACTTTGAACTCTATCTGTACTTTTATTTCTAGAAACAAACAAGCAATCAGGGTCAAACAACGACCTCCTTAAACCCACCTACATGCCTTATGTAGTGGAAGCAAAGGCTGGGCACGAGGGGGACGACTTGCCCATCATTGGGGGGGTGAGGTCACTGTGGTGGCCCCTGGGGGTTATCGAGATTCTTCTGGAGTTCCTGAAGGCTCTGGATGTTGTAGGGCTGTATTGGTTGACATCCCAATGTCACTTGTAGATCTGGGGCAGTTCCTCTGGATTGACAGACTGGGGTGGTTGTCCCCATTTAAGAAAGGGGACTGGAAGGTGTGCTCCAGCTATCGGGGGGATTGCACTCATCAGCCTTCCCAGTAAGGTCTATGCCAGGACTCTCAGATTCAAGAGGAACAATGCCTTTTTCGTCCTGGTCGCTGAATTCTGGACCAGCTCTTTATCCTCTCAAGGATATTCGAGTGTGTCTGGGAGTTTGCCCATCCAGTGTAGTTTGTGTTTTGCGCACTTGGAGAAAGCATTCGACTTCAGCTTGTCCTGTTGTCTTCATGGTGGCCTCCAGCTCGCAGTGGAACAGTTGGCAGCCAAGTGTGAAGCGGCTGGCATGAGAATTAGCACCTTCAAGTCTGAGGCAATGGTGGTCAGCCAGGAAGGGGTGGAGTGCCCACTCTGGCTCAGGGACCAGTTGCTGTCCCAGGTGGAGGAGTTTAAGTATCCCAGGCCAGCTCTCTCAGCTGGCTTCATGTATATGTGGGAAGATTGATCAGAGATAAAGAAATCCACCCGACAGTAATCACTAACTAAGGTGATAATTTAGAATTTATGGGGATTTTTGCAGTGGGAAGAGGTTTTCAGAAAGAGCTGTTTTCGCATGCTGTGATGCCGTGATGACAGGGACGTAGTATTACATGTTATAAAGACGAGAACTCAATAATGTGTTCAGGCAGCGGTCTTTTAGGGAAGAGTCTTTTACCCAGAAAGGAGTCTGACATAGTAAGTGGCTCTGCAGAAGTGCTTTTGGACAATTCTATACAACAAATCACAGCCTCCCTCCAATGTCAAACTTTCCACTTAATTGATGGCAATTTAAGGAAGATTTACATGATTTCACATATAGATCTAGACAACTGGGAGCCACATAGTGAAAATAATATTAAACAGAAACAGTGCAATCATAAATTGACTTTTAATTAAAATTTTGATTGGCATAATAAAGTGTTTTTTGTTTTGTTTTTTTTACATTCTGCCTCAGGCATCGTTAAATACATGTTTGATTCTAATAAAGGACAAGAGCTGACTCATGGAATTGGAGGCAGCCTTGGAGTCTGAAAAACTCAGCTCCAGGTTATGGGTCAACAAATAATAGACTTTTTGTTGTTGAATCTTGCTCAGGGTTAACTTTGATGTGGTTACTGATTAGAATTCACTTTTTCATCAGACATCTGTTTATTTTCTAAATGTACATTTTAGTGTGAGACGGTGTGCATTTCAGGTGGTATTTAAATTCTAATAAAGAAAATGAAATCAGTCTAAACTCTGTCATTATGGAAACTCCTATATAGGTGAAAAATAAGTTTGGAACTATTGTTTCCATTTCTGGATTCAAGCCATATAACCGGTGAGTAATAATCGTTTATCTCAACTGGCCGTTGACTGAACTGACATTTCAAGGTCTGCTAGTCTGCGCTGGCTTGAAAGCTTAAATTTGACCGTGGACACAGCAGCTTCCTGTTTCAGCAGCCAAGACTCTAAATAACAAGCCTCGTTAAATCTGGCGAGAAACAACACTGCTTTGTAGTCCTAGCAAAAGTTCACACAGAAATAGGAGGGTTCCAGAGAAGTAACAGAAAGCAGAGTTTCACACCATGAGGCGGGACTGAGAGCAGAACAGTGCCTTATTCATTACCTCCATGGAACAATCGAAACACATTTGCTAGAGCACACAAAGCATTAAATGTTAGACAACTGACTTCAATAAAATTCCTTCTAACGTCATCAACATCAATACCAGTTTCTAAAACTGCTTGTGATGATAAACTATAGCTTATTCTTGTCATATCCCCCTTGAGGCAAGTATATATCATGCTGCATGTATTTTTTCTGCTTCTCCCTGACTGATAACAAATAGCTAAATTAAGAATATTAGCTGGATTCTCTCCAACTCGCTGCAGGACCTGGACTTTTCTGGCAGCAGTACTCACCATTTGTTTATGCAAAAACAAACAAATTGGTTTTGGGGAAGTTCAAATATTTAATATAGAGATAAATGACACTCTGTGGTTTATGACTTCCAGTGCAGCTGAGCTGCAGATCATCTGATTACCGGGTAGTGACCTAACAGGTGGTGATTACCAGCTGGCACATCCTTAGGAGTACTGGAAGCACCCTTCATTAAGCAACAATAGTGGTGCTGAAACCCCCCCTAAAAACAGCACTTATTATTATCAGGAGAAGTTAATATGATCAGTCAAAGTTGCTTAACTGTATTTACTTTCATTAAGTTGTGTGTAGTACAGGCCCAGACGAATACATCAGATAATTAACTGATTCCATTCGGATAAACTTTTGGCTCAATAATTTAAAAAAGAAAAAAATGAAAGAAGGGGATGGAGAAACCACTGTCAATAACTGATTATGAATGAGCAAATCAAAAACTTTTTCTACCTGAAATGTACATTTTTTGTTAGCGGACAGTGACTTTAGGTTGTTGTTAATGTGTTTGCAGAACATTGAGTCCAGGCTAAAGGTTTTGCTTCCGGACGATGTTGGAGCTGCTCTAATGGATGGAGTTGTCCTTTGCCATTTAGCCAATCACATTTGTCCCCGGTCTGTTGCCAGCATCCATGTACCATCGCCTGCAGTGGTAAGCGCTGAATCTTCAAAATCTTTTTTGTTGTTGTTGTTCTTCAAATTGCTTACACCAAGAGTTAGAAATTCTCACAGATTAATTGTTTGTGAAGTTGATGTCTAGGTAGCCGTATGGATTTTTTTCTCCTGTGAATTTAATTAACTAAAATGATTGATGTTTGGGCTTCCAGCCAAAGCTCAGCATGGCCAAATGCCGGAGGAATGTTGAGAACTTCTTGGATGCCTGCAAAAAGCTGGGTGTTCCACAGGTACTAACATTAACCAATTAACAGTTTCATTCAGGCATTTCGTGCATGCTTCACTTCTAACACCACCTTTCTCTGTATTTGTTTTGCAATATATTTTGTGAAGATTTATGACTCTCCACCTTGATATCCACCGTTGAGCTCTTGAACATAGGTTACATACAATTTCTGCAGGTTATGTCACGCACACTCACTGTTCTGGTTTCTGCCTTTCTTTAGCTGATACTCCTCCAAATGGAGAATCGCTGTCATGACAAATGACTAATATGCTCTAGTTGTCTTTGATCAAATCTGACTGTCTATAACTCTTTCAGCAGTTAAATACTGTCAGAAAACCGCACCTATTTTTTCTTTTTCCCTAAGTAAAACTGACAAAAGACATTTCTCTGTTGACTCAGGACAAGTTGTGTCTGCCACATCACATCCTTGAAGAACGTGGTTTGGTGAAGGTGGGTGTGACTGTGCAGGCTCTGCTGGATCTCCCTACATCTAAACCCACGCAACTCTCAACTGTTTGACATGAGCCCACATTTTGCATCTGACCTGAAGTCATGCACCACACTACCCTTCCAACCCCAAACCTGCCCCCCCCCCCCCCCCCCCCCGGGCCCCCAGACCCCAAAGGGGCGGGGCCCCCGGGGCCCCGGGGGGGTTTGGGGGGGCTCTCCTCCCCTCCTG